>JAIKVE010000094.1:0-32248 GCA_024679115.1 Phytophthora pistaciae | reverse complement strand
CTGGAGCCCGAGACCGACGACGAGCACCTGGTCACGCCCGAGGGCGACGACGTCGTGCCCGATGCGCAGGACTTCCAGACGCCGCGCAAGCGCCGCAACTCGCGCCGCAACTCGGTGCGCAGGAATGTATCCATCTCGGCGGACCTGGTGTTGCCACGCAGCCAAGGGGAGCACTACCACACCGTGCAGGACCTGACCAAGCTCGTGCATCTCCACGAGCCGGCGATTCTGCAGGTGCTCAGACGCCGCTTCTTCCACGGAGAAATTTACACGAGCACGGGCCAGATTCTGGTGGCCATGAACCCGTTCAGAAGACTGGGCATGTACTCGGACGACACCAAGGACCAGTACTACAACCTGGGCGGCAACGCCGAGGCCGACAAGAGCACGCTGGCCCCGCACGTGTACTCCGTCGCGGACCAGGCCTTCCGGACGATGCTGGTGCCGCGATCGAGCGACAAGAAGACGGATCAGACCATTCTGGTGAGCGGCGAGAGCGGCGCCGGTAAGACGGAGACCACCAAGCTCATCATGAACTACCTGGCCTATGTGTCGACCAAGCGCACGCGCCGCCCCATTCGAGCGAGCAACTGCGACCAAACGACGATTCATGACCGAGTGCTCGAGTCCAACCCGATTCTGGAGGCCTTCGGTAATGCCAGGACCACGCGGAACAACAACTCCAGTCGATTCGGTAAGTTCATCAAGCTCGGATTCACGTCCTCAGGTGAAATGCTGGGTGCCTCGATCTCCACGTATCTGCTGGAGCGCGTGCGTCTCGTTTCACAGGGCAAGGGAGAACGAAACTACCACGTGTTCTACGAAATGTGCGGCGGAAGCTCTCCTTCGGAGCGCGAGGAGCTGGCATTGCTGGACATCCGCGACTACGCGTATTTAAACCAGTCCGAGTGCTACGAACGCCTGGACGGCGTGGATGACGCCGAGTCGTATCGAGTGACGCGACGAGCCATGTCGAGTATTGGCATGAGCTCCGATGAACAGCTCAATGTGATGAAGATTGTTTCGGCCGTGCTGCATTTGGGCAACCTCAGCTTTACGACTGCCACCCGCAACGGTGGAAAGGATGACGCTTCTGTCGTGGATATGGATGAGTGTGGTGATAATATTCGAGCCACTTGCTCGCTCCTCGGCGTGGAGGAGGATGTGCTACGCAGCACGCTGTGTACCAAGCAGATCAAGGCTGGCGCCGAGTTCATTACGACGAGGCTACCAGTCGCACAAGCGCTCTCGACGCGGGACTCGGTAGTCAAGACTCTCTACTCAAACCTATTTAACTGGCTTGTGGACCGAATCAACCGCAGTATCGAGTACAAGGAAGAAGCGGGTGGCAGCCAGTTTATTGGTGTGGTTGATATCTTCGGTTTCGAGATTTTCGAGCAGAATCGTCTTGAGCAGTTGTGCATCAACTACGCCAACGAGAAGCTGCAGCAGTTGTTTGGCCGATTCGTTTTTCGCATGGAGCAGGACCAGTACGTGGCGGAGGAAATCCCCTGGAAGTTCGTGGACTACCCGAACAATGATGTGTGCGTGGCGCTTGTGGAAAAGCGACACATGGGCATCTTCTCGTTGCTGGACGAACAGTGTCTGATTCCGCGTGGTAACGATGAAAAACTGGCGAACAAGTACTACGAGCTGCTTGCAGGGAAGCACGAGAGCTTCTCGGTGAGCAAGCTTCAGCGCGCGAAGGGTCAGTTCGTCATTCACCACTACGCCGGCGACGTGTGCTACATGACCGACGGTTTTTGTGATAAGAACAAGGATCACATGCACACGGAGGCTGTGGACTTGCTTCGCACGTCAAAGTTCTCCTTCGTTCGCGCTTGCTTCGAAAACAGCGTGAACAGTGGAGGTAATAGCCCGAGGAATGGTCGAACCGAGTCGCGCAGCAGCGATTCAGCTACTCGCCGCCGCTCTGGAGGAGGAGGTATCATGTCTTCTACTGTTGTAGCGCAATTCAAGAGTCAGCTGAGCTCGCTGCTGGAGGTGCTGAATGCGACGGAGCCTCACTTTATTCGTTGCATCAAGCCTAATGACCAAGCAAGCTCGTCGCAGTTCGATCGAAGGCGTCTCCTAGAGCAACTACGCTGCAGCGGTGTGCTGGAAGCTGTCAAGATTTCTCGCAGTGGATACCCTGTGCGTTTTCCTCACGACGTATTTATCAAAACGTACAGCTGCATCCTGTCGCAGGTTCCAAATGCACAGGGGCAGGCAGAGAAAGAAGTGGCTGCACAAATGGTGGAGAAGTTGGGGAAAGTGCTCGATGTCATCACGGATTCGAAACATCCTCCTTTCCAGGTGGGCAAGACGAAGGTCTTTTGTGTCTTGGAAGCCCATCAAGCTCTGGAAGCCAGTCGGTCCAAGGCTCTGTACAAGTCAGTGATTACGTTGCAGCGTTATTGCCTGGGTTACTCTGTGCGCACTCGTTATCAGCGGAAGCGTCGATCCAGCATCCGAATCCAGGCTATTTGGCGTTCTTGGTCGTGTTGGAACCGGTATCAGCGCATTATTCGTCGTGAACGCGCTGCTCTTACTGTGCAAAGAACTACTCGCGGCTTCCTGGCAAGGAAACAGGTCAAGCGTGTTCGTGCAGCTACGATTATCCAGTCGTTCGTGCGTGGGTGGCTTGTTCGTCGCGAGTATTCTGCTAATACGCTGAGCTTCGAGCACGACGTATCCTACGTGGGTTCATTAGACGAACGCAGCACCACTGCGAGCTCTATTTCACTGTCGGAGTCGATTTCGATGAAGGACCGGAAGAACACGACAATCTCGTTTCAGAGTTCGGTTACAAGCGACCAGAGCACCAGTGAGTACATGGGCGACGACGGAAGCATGAGCATCCGTAGCAGCTCTCGTATTTCCCGAAAGAAGCTGATCGAGGAGTACGAACCGCCCAAGCAGATCCAGAACGAGTACGAAATCGTGTGGGAATGCGGCCTACTCGGTCTGTACTTCGAGAGCGACCCGGTTTCTGGTATGCCCATTGTCCGTCGTGTGCATGAAAGCTTGAGCAATTGCGCGGATATTTTCGAAGTGTCTCGTGGAGACGTTCTTCTCGCCGTGGGCAAGGTTAAAGTGAAGAAGGGCGATATCCGCCGTATTCTGACCTTGCTTCAAGAAGTACAGAAGCCTGTCCGTCTCCACTTCCTCCGCAACCCGACAGAATCCTTCCGTCTGCGGTCAGGGTCGCTTGAGCTTCTGGGCGAAGAGGACTACGAAGTGCTGTGGAAGGAAGGCGTACCGCTTGGTCTTGGATTCCGCCCCGACCCAAGTACTGGATACCCCTGCGTCCTCCAGTCGCAAGGCAACCAACTATTGCCTGGCATGTTCAACGTCCGTGCTGGTGACCACCTCGTCTTCATCAACGAGTTCTCAACGCAGGGTGTGCGTTTCCAGAAGGTGATCGACATCCTAGAGAGCGGCCCTCGGCCAGCAGTGCTGCGCTTCCGCCACACTGACCTCGTGGAAGATCCGCACCAGCAGCTTGACCAAACAAACCCACTGAGCAGCTCGACGCTGTCGAATCCTCAGGACGATTCGAACTCCATGGGGATGTCACGCCTGACGCGGCCATCTCGTGTGAGCATGAACCCGAAGAACGACCACTCACTGTACTACATCACGTGGAAAGAGGAGGACGGTCCGTTGGGCATCGTCGTCAAGCAGGAGAGCACCAGCTACTACCCGCGCGTGATCAACGTGAAGAGCGAGGGCGCTGTGACGCGCGAATCGCAGAAGAACCGGGTGGAGATCGGTGACGTCCTGCTGAGTATCAACAACAACAACATCAGCAAGATGGGCTTCGGCGCAGCGATGAAGCTGTTGCAGAAGGGTCCCAAGCCGCTTCTTCTTATGTTCCAGCGTCCGCGCACGTCCTTGTCTATGACGGCGCGGACTCTGTAGTCCTCCGTCTTCCGTCGTTTGGTGTTAAATAATCAAGTTTTGGGCCGCACGGACAGCACAGTGACGGCGGCGATCTACAGCTCGAGACCGTCACGTCTGCAGACGAGGATGCAGTTTGGTCAGGAGGACCTCAGAGGACATTTACAGCCGCGAGGACCCCACCCCGTACACCCCCACTCGAGACTGCCGTTCAGCTTCGTAGTGGGATTTTTTTTCGAATGCGGCGCGTCCGCCTTGAAAGTATTTTCAATATGGTTTTGTTATAAAGAAGTCGAGCTTTCGTGTGCGAGTGCGTTGCGTTCTTCCATCAGTTCCGTGCTCCTTACCCCAGTACAGTAGTTATCATCACTCTCCACAAAAGATGACCAAGACAAAGCAGTAGCACTATCGTTTCACCACGCTAATGTAGCTATTCCACCAAAGGTGACAAGTGAGCTTTGATGCAAGTGAAGGTGCAAGCGGACTTGATTGAATTCACCGTTTAGCTATCGTTAAAAAGTTTTACAAGGGTGAAGAAAGATAAATGCAGAGCTAAGGACTGGCTAGGGATCTTGTGTAGCTCTACTCCTTCTTCTTCTCCTGGCGGAGGTGGGCGAGGATGGCGTCGATGTCCTGCGAGTTGTCCGTGACAAAGTGGCGGCCCTCGCGCTCGACCATCTCGCCCTTCTCGTTGAAGAAGATGAGCGTGGGCACCGTCTTGACGCCGAACTTGTCGCACAGCTCGAGCTTGAGGTCGCGGCGCGCGTAGGGCAGCGCGATCCAGGGCATCTCCTCGTAGTACTCGGTGAACTTGGCCTCCTCCTTGTCCGAGGACACGAACACGATCTCGAAGTCGTCGTGGCCGGCGTCCTTGATGTCGTTGTACACGACGTCCAGCAGCGGCGTGAACTTGCGGCACGGTGGGCAGTAGTGGCCGCTGAAGTAGAGGCCGATGACCTTCTTGCCGGCCAGCGCCTGCGACGTGGGCACCACCTCGCCGCTCTTGAGCATCAGCTCGTTCTGGATCAGGGCCTCCATTGTGTCGAGTTGAGTTGGGCTGGTGCGAAGAAGTTGGAATGGTGTGTGGAGACTGTGGCGGTTTGAAGCGAGCCGCTATTTTGGCGGGAACGGTAGGAGGGCTCTCGATTGGAGGATATTGGATCGGTCAGAAGGAGAGGTCTGATTGGCTGGCGGAGGACTGAAAATGGGCACATCGCTCAAGGGAGCAGAAGCCACTACAAGCTGCGAGTAGCATCAATAACAAGGTGGATCTCGCAGCGGAGCAGACGAAATCTTGCTACGCACATCGACTGCGGCGTGGCATCGTTGCTGTCGACAGCTACGAGGTGCCCATTTATCTCAAATTGGGTCATTCAAATCAGCCCGCTGATTGGTTGAAGGATGATTGCAAATCAAATGGGTACTGCTGACGCGATATGGCTACACTTGATTGTAGACGAATGTTGAACCAGAACAGTGCAGCCAGATCTTGTCGCCAAATTCATTGTGTTTGCGAGCTGCTAGCCACCTCATTCCTACGCTGCAACTACGCTGCTTTCCTTACTACGCTACTGAAAAAAAAAAACTCAAAACTGTTTCGACGCAGGGGCGTCTTTCGTGCTCACTCGCTGCTGCAGCTGTCGATCTCCTCTTCTTCTGCTCCTCCTCCTTCTCACCACCGTCACCTCACTGGTCTTCCTTCATCTCCATCTGCAAAACCTCGCACATGGCTCAGCTCGCCACGTCTTGAGCGGCAGGCTGCAGTCGAGACGTGCGCGCCACTTAGCAGTACCAGAAGCCACCCCACGAGCGTCCGAACGGGCAGTTCGAGCCGTAGATGAAGCGGCCGTAGTCGTTCCAGTAGCCAATCGGGTAGCGCCAGCCGTAGCGGAAGCCACCGGCCCACGGGTACGTGTAGCGCCAGCGGTACGTGATGCCTCCCGTCGGGATGTAGCCGCCCCCTCCACTGATGTAGTGCTCCTTTCTGCCCGGTAGAGGCTCCTTGTCTCCGAGCAAAGTTACTCCGGGAGGAGCATCCTCCAACTTGGCGTCCTCAGCAGCCGGGGCTGCAGGCGCATCGTCAGCGTGCGCGAAGCTCAGAATGGCGACCAGCACCACCAGTAGAAGAACAACGAAGCGCTTGATCATGGTGTCAGGAAACTCTCGGGGGCGCTTGACCTTCGATGGAGTGTGCTCACAACGGCGCAAAACGCTGAATGACTCGGAGCTCGGAGCAAGCTGCGCGCTTCAAGGCAGTTGGAGAAAGTTCTTGCTTCAGGTTCAGCCCGTTGCAGCGATTGTTCCTGTCGCGCAAAATGCAGGGTGAGGACTCAGCACTTGGAGTTAATAATACGGTGAATTGGCCAACTTGTTTATCGTGTTCATGCGCCACCGACTCCCGTCGCAGACACCATTTCGCCACAACTTCTGATGGTTCTTGACTAGTGAACTCACTTTGAAAGCTGTGTTGTTGGCAGTGTATGGCGAATGTGTGTCCATCGCCAACTCTGCCAGCCTCGTTACCATGACGGCCGAGTTAGATATGTGAGGTACTCGAAGCGCAGCACGCACCGCTGCTATACCGAAAGAACTTGCGCTCGCGCAACTCGGTGTCGTCTTCCTGGTGCGAGTCGAATTGGCGCGAATATTCGCTTGGCAGTGAAAGACTTCATTTTGTTGCTTGACATTGCAGCAGTATGAGCATTCTCGCGGCCCTCCATCGCAGGGGTGATCTTGGCTGGTGCTGAGTGCAGACTTCAAATCTGTAGGCCATTCGCTTGGCAGGAGTTCGATTCTCCCTCGCCTGCGCCTTTTTCCTAAGACATCAAGGATTTGAATACATGTACACGAACATTTCTCCATCACCTTCTCATTTTGACATGCATCAAACCATGGCTCACGTAGCGATCTAAAACCAAAAGATACAACCACGCCATGGGCAGTCGAGAAGAAGAAAAACAACCCTCGAAGCTGAGCTGCCCGAGCCAACACGCTGCTCACACCAGCGCCGCGTTTCTTCAATGATAAGACGTGATGTAATCAAGCTCGGCATCCAAGCCGTTCCCTCGGCGGCATCTCATTGGTTGTTCCGTACGTCACGGACACAAAGGCGGCCGCAACACGCCGTCCACCGACTCGCGCGCGCAGTTCCGAATCGGCTCACGAGCGACTAGCAAGACCTCCTCCCCCTCCCCCCTCTCCGCCACCATGCCGCGCCAGCTCCAGCCCGAGCAGCTGCTGACGCCCGTGTCGTCCGACATCGCCATCAGCGACGCCATCGCGCCGCTGCCCATCACGCAGATCGCACAGGCCGCCGGAATCGTGCGTTGACACAAGATACTTTCGGGCCGTACGGAGGCTACAGAGCGAGTATTTAACTGGGGATTTGTGCGCTGTGTTGCAATTGTTGCTGTGCTGCTGTAGCTGCCCGAAGAGGTGGTGCCCTACGGCTCCACCAAGGCCAAAATCTCGCTGGACGTGCGCGACCGACTCAAGGACCAGCCCAACGGCAACTACGTCGTGGTCACGGGCATCACCCCCACGCCGCTGGGCGAGGGCAAGAGCACCACCACTATCGGGTACGTTTGAACGAGACTGCGGAGATATTGGTGGGTGGAGCTTTGAAGCTGACTCGTGGCTGTTGAGCAGACTGTGCCAGGCGCTGGGTGCCCACCTCGACAAGAAGGCGTTCGCTTGCATCCGTCAGCCCTCGCAGGGCCCGACGTTCGGTGTCAAGGGAGGAGCCGCTGGAGGAGGCTACGCGCAGGTCATCCCCATGGACGAGTTCAACCTGTACGTGTGTGGAGGTTGTGGTTGAAGTAATAGGAGGGCTTGCTGACGTTTTTGTTATTGCTGCAAACCAGGCACTTGACGGGAGACATCCACGCTATCACTGCTGCCAACAACCTGGTGAGTGGCTTTGTGTGTAGTTGATGCTGTTGCCATGGGACGCGGCTTACTGACGATGCATCATTTGCTTTGTGTGTATGTAGCTGGCTGCTGCCATTGACACGCGCATGTTCCACGAGAACGCTCAGAGCGATAAGGCTCTGTTCCGTCGTCTGTGCCCGACTGCGAAGGACGGCTCGCGCAAGTTCTCGCCTGGCATGCTTAAGCGCCTGCAGAAGCTGGGAATCTCCAAGGTGACGCCTGACGATCTCACGGACGAGGAGATCAGCAAGTTTGCGCGCCTAGACATCGACCCGGACACCATTACGTGGCAGCGTGTGCTCGACACCTGCGACCGGTTCCTGCGTCAGGTGGTCGTAGGTGCCGGCCCTGCTGAGAAGGGTCAGACCCGCAAGACGGGCTTCGACATCACTGTGGCTAGTGAGATCATGGCCATCTTGGCGCTTACTACTAGCCTGCAGGACATGCGTGAGCGTCTTGGCCGTATCGTCATTGGTATGAGCCGTGGTGGCGAGCCCGTGACGGCCGACGACCTGGGCGTCGGTGGCGCGCTGGCTGTGCTCATGAAGGATGCGATCCTGCCCACGCTCATGCAGACGGTGGAGGGAACTCCCGTGTTTGTGCACGCTGGCCCGTTCGCCAACATCGCTCACGGCAACTCCTCCATCATCGCCGACCAGATCGCGCTCAAGCTCGCTGGAGAGGACGGCTTCGTCGTCACGGAGTGCGGTTTTGGTGCCGACATCGGCATGGAGAAGTTCTTTAACATCAAGTGCCGCACGAGCGGTCTGACCCCGCAGTGTGTGGTGCTCGTCTCGACGATTCGTGCTCTCAAGATGCACGGTGGAGGCCCGAACGTGGTCGCTGGCAAGCCGGTAAGTTTTCTCGAACTGCGTTAGATGCTGCAATAGTTTACTTACTTTCTCTGTTGTGTTATGCTATCAGCTTGACCCTGTGTACGTTGAGGAGAACCTCGAGATGCTGGAGGTTGGCTGTGCCAACATGCAGCACCACATCCGCAACGCTCTGAAGTTCGGCGTGGCGGTTGTTGTGGCTGTGAACGTGTTCGCCACG
Organism: Phytophthora pistaciae; assembly: GCA_024679115.1. NCBI lineage: Eukaryota > Oomycota > Peronosporomycetes > Peronosporales > Peronosporaceae > Phytophthora > Phytophthora pistaciae. The sequence continues at coordinate 23,362 of JAIKVE010000094.1, read as the reverse complement.
GACTCGCCTCGTGAGATCGAGCTGGTGAAGCAGAAGGCGCTGGAGGCTGGTGCCACCGCTGCGGTGGAGAGCAGCCACTGGGCAGAGGGTGGCAAGGGCGCGAAGGACTTGGGCCAAGCTGTCGTCACGTCCTGCGAGAAGATGCGTGCCCAGGGAAGCCCGTTCAAGTTCCTGTACCCGCTCGAGTTCAGCATCGCTGAGAAGTTTGAAGTCATCTGCAGTACGTTTTCCCTCCCTTGTTGTGCACCTTTGTCGAGCGTTCTGCTAACAATTCCCTTTCCCTTTGAACAGAGGAGATCTACGGTGCTGATGGCGTCGAGTTCAGCGAGGAGGCCAAGAAGAAGCTGGCGGTCTACTCGAAGCGGGGATACGGCAAGTTGCCTGTGTGCTGCGCCAAGACCCACCTCAGTCTGAGCACGGACCCGACCGCGAAGGGCGTGCCCACCGGCTTCTCCGTCACGGTGCGTGACATCCGCGCCTCCGTGGGCGCTGGCTTCGTCTACCTGCTCTGCGGAGACATGATGACGGTTCCTGGCCTCCCCACGCGTCCGGGCTTCTACGACGTCGACCTCGACACCGAGACTGGCAAGGTGATCGGTCTGTTCTAAGAGCACACACGAGCTAAGGCGTCCGACATTGAGCAAAGGGCGGCATGTCGTAGCCACACGCCCCCCTCCCCTCATCATCCACCGCGCGCCTGCTGCAGCTAGATAGATCCAAGACAACCTGGAAGAAGTCCAAGCCAATAAACCTGTCCCGTACATCCATCCGTGTCCATGCAGTGTATATATTGCCAGATTTCGAGTGCGATTGAGCGCTTCAGCTCGTCTCTGCGGTGGCTGCGGCTGCCGGCGTCTCGGCAGCAGGAGCCGCGTCCTCGGGTTTCCCCTCCGAGCGGTTGTTGAGGAACGTCTGCCAGTGGTAGAACTGTTGGCCGTGCACCAACGTCATGAAGTCCTCGCGCGCGATCATCTGCCGGAAGCGCTCGTCGTCCAGCATGTCCAGGAAGGCGAGGCAGTGCGGGTACACGATGTACTTGGCGTACTGCGGCTGCTTCCAGTACTTGAGGTACTGCAGGTAGTTCATGAAGGCCGGGTTCTCGAAGTACCGGTTGATGGCGAGGACTGCGGCGGCCACAAGGGGAGCGTTAGGCGAGCGAGAACAAGAGAGAGAGAGAGGAAACCATAGACACACACGTACAGTTGAGGTACGCGGGGCTGGCCAGGCACTGGATGAACTCCAGCTCCATCTGGAAGCGGATGTCGTTCGACGGCACCTCGATGCTCGCGGAGTTGCTCATTTTGGCTAGTGTAACTTTTCGTTTGGCACAATAGAGAGGTTGTGCAACTGTCACAAACCCGTGAAAAGTTACAAATCCAGTGTGACTTCATGTTACAGTGAAAAACAATCACTGGGTTTTTCTATGTGGAATGTGACAGTGAGTCTTTCTAGGTTAGGTGAAATCCTGTCACTGTGGACTTTCACTGTAATTTTACAGTTGCACAAACTCTCTAATACAACTTTTATGATTTCTAAATTCAATTCAGATAGGACGTTTCTAAATCTAAAAGGGCATTCTTTCAGATTTGGAATGTCGTTTCCGTAAAAACTTTTCAAATCCAAGTATATTTTTCCTTACATTGCTGAAAAACCTTTGTGGAAAACTACATCTTCTGGGCCTCCTCGAGATAGCCCCGATACTGTTTGTAGTACTTGTAGCCCGCGTGGCTCGTAAGCGCCTCCCCTGACTTCCCGAGTATCCCCAATGCCGCTCTGACGTAATCGTCCGACCGCTCCGTAGCCGCCCAGATCAGCATTTTTGACGACATTTCTTTCGGCGATGCGTCTGCGCTAACCAGCACCGGTGGTCGATTTCCGTTCTTCATCGTGATCGAGGCGTATTTGTCAAACATGTTCACGTAGCGGTAGTAGGTCAGATAACCGGGCGCTTTGTGGACCAATTCGAGGGCGACGTCTTCCAACCCCAACTTGACCCAGGCATCGTACGTGGAGACTCGGCTTCTATACCACTCTCCCAGCTTGTATTTTTCTGCCTTATCGGCGAATTTCACGAAAGTCTTGAAGTTGGGATGACCAGTGAGCTCTTCCCCCGATCGTCCCGTCAGCTTTAGAGTCTTCATAACCTGTTCGTCAGTTTTTTCAGCTTCCAGCCACCACCGCACTCTGAGTGCATTGTAGAATTTCGACAACAAGTTCTCCCTCTCCTCGGAAACAGCGCGTGTCTTCTCGCCTCGCAGAGATCGTCCGTGAATTCCGTTGTAGCTTGTAGTAGCCCCGTCACCCGCGATGCACGGTGAACACCCCATCGATGCCTTGGTCTCGGCGGCCGTCGATAGAGCGATGCTGACGCAAATAGTTGCGAATATCGCCACTGAAGCGTTCACCAAACGCATGGTTGTGAGCCGTGAGGTGGATTGCGAACTGCCAGGGCGAAGCCGAAAACGTATCGTCAAGCCCATCCCAAGCCTGTCAATCTCAAGACTTCCGCATCATGCGATCTGTGATTCGTAGCACGAAAGCATACGAAACCTCGCTCGCCGCACTTGACTTGCAAGTTGCAACGTAAGATCGCATTCATGAAAGGTAAAGCGACTTTAGATTACGATGGATGTAGAGGTTGCTTGATGTGGACGCACTGTCTCCACTTTAAAACTATTTCGGAACTCAAATGACGAGCTCGGCTCGGAATGCGATCGGATCGGAGCCTGACGACGACGAGGTGGGCGTGACCGGCTCGGCAGGGAACAGAGCGTGAGCTTGGTCGTCGTGCTCCGTCTCGCTGGACCAATCTGCTTCGAACGCCAGGTTGGACAGCGACGCCTTGAGGTCTTCGTCGTCGTCACTCGTCTCCTCCGTCTCCGAACCATCCAGGCGTAAGCCGTTATGAGTCATCGCAAAATTGGGGTGGCGGTGCTTCAGCTCGAGCGGCACGATGGACGTGAGGCTTGCCGGGGACAGGCAGCTATTTTCATACTCCAGAAACATCAAGTCGTCATCGTCTTCACACGGCAACGGCGCGACCGCGCGCGAAGCCAACGACGAGCTCGACGCATCGAGAGGATTCCTCATCACCGAGCTGAACTCGTCCTCTGATAGCACGAAGCTGGACGAGTCCGCGAAGTGGCCCAGCGGACTGCTCAGGCTGCGGATGGTGTCGATGCAGCGCATCATTCGCAGCGTGAGCGGGATCGTGGAGAGGTGGATCCACAGCTGCGTGCTCGGGTTACTGGGCAGTCTCACCACCATGCGCATCTGCTGCGATGGGTTGAACGCCAATGCACTGCTGTAGCTGCGCTGCGGCTGCTGAGCCCGTAAAAAGTCCTCGAGCTTTTCGGCGTCTCCGAGCGTCAGGAACTGGAGCAGGTTGCCGCCGTAGAGATCCGCTGCATTGTCGGCGCCAAACGTGGCCGCGCACGTGTCCGCCACGAAGATGAACTCGCCCGACGGCAGGCAGTAGGCGATCCGCTTGCCCGTCGGCACCTGGTTGATCTCCAGCAGCGTGACGGTGCCGAGCCCCATGGTGGTCGTCGACTATTGGAGTCCGGGCGACGTGCGCGCGTCCGTTCTCTCCGAGGTGTCAGCGCGTGGTGCTACGAGGCACTTGGAAGAGTGACTGACTTCGACTCGGCCCTGAGCGTGGCCTGCCGTCGTGGGTAGTGAGTGAGTGTCGTGTCGGGTCTACAGTTCGGATTTCGGGGTAGACGAGCACGCAGGCAGTGGCAATAGTGAGTATGAGTGAGTGCAATGCTATAGCAAAAGTGTGGATCCCAGACTACCGTAGTTATAAGAACCGGCAGAGAGATTGATGATTGACAGGCAGCTCACGCTAATGATAGCTTCGGACGGCTTCCCTTGACACCCCGCAAAAGCACAATGCGGTGCGGTGCCGGCGCGGGTTGGGCGATGAGGGCGAGGAGGACGATCGATCGATCGGGTTTTGCTGATGGCTGCGGCTCGGTGTTTGGTTGGTCGGTTGGTTCGTTGTCGTTGCACCCGTTGGCGCCGGCGGACTATGCGGCCAGAGCAACAATGCGGCGAGCAAGTCACGGCCATCGATCGACAAGTGCAAGTGCAAGCAAACATGGAATCCCCGACGACGCGAAACCAGATTGCCCCGGTTTGGTGCCGCGCCGGAATCCTGTTACATCCGTTTGTTTCGGAAACATCGAGGTATTATTTTATACATTATCCGTTGAATACAAACTGCGTTTTCTACTGCAAAATAAGAAATCCGATTGACAAGGAGAGCAAGAATATACAGGTAGCGCAGATCGCTTGTTGAAGTTGCAGGGCTCGGCTGACGTGCTACTGGTACAGTGTACCTCTTTTCCGAGAACGCTCGTAATTGGTGAAAAAGACTGTCCAGCCAATTAGTTGAACACATCGAAGATGGCGGACGAGCAAGAGCCACCGGCGGCTCCGCTGGACGACCGCGAGTATCCTGTGGTGCTGGGCGCGTCGCTGCTCGACGCCGACGCAGACGAAGACAATGATCAGCAGCAGCAGCCGAGTGAGGTGTTTACGTCCTTCGGCTACGAGTTCCAGCCCGCGTCGGTGGACAAGAGCACGCCAGGGTTCGTGAGCGTGGACGGCTCCAACGGCGTCCAAGTGCTCATGGGCTCGTCCACGGGCGCGCCGGGCGGCGTGAGCTTCAAGGGCAAAGTGGTGGAGCACAAGGACACTGACTGCCTGCTCATCTTTGACGGCTCCGGCTTCCGGCTCGAGCGCTGCCCGTTCTCCTGCATGCAGCTGCGTCACGTGCGTGCTCCGCCTCCGCGGCGGCGTGTGAAGATCCCGCAGCCTGAGCAAGCAAGCGGCAGTGGTGCTGCAGATACGAACGAGGTGGGTACACCCGCTGCAGCGCCGGCATCACCAGCTAGGACAGGGAAGAGGATGGTGGACAAAGCGAAGATTCCAGCCAAGCGATCAGTGGCCAAACCAAAAGGCCCTGCAGCCGTAAAGCGACCTAGAGGCAGACCGAAAGGAGCGACAAAGGCAGTAATGGAGGCGAGGAGAGCTCGTCTGGGAGAAAATGCAAAGAGCGGAGCGTGAGTTGTGGTGGTATGCGGAAGTTGCAGCGGTTGCGTCACGTGTTCGCAGGAAAAATCCGTCGCGTCGACAATGCGCGCAGCTCGACAATAGCGCGAGACACTTCAGCTTCTCTTCTGTGACTTGCGTTGCTATCCTCCAACTCGTGTCATGTTTATGAAGGCGAGGCGGGGGTATCCCTATTGTACGGTATCACTTCGGTGAGCCGCATGTGGGTCTTCCCGACGCGAAGTCGCATTGACCAGCACATGCTCGGAAAGCGTTGTGTGTACCACATGAAATAATCGTCACACAGAATCTGAGAACGAGGGGGGGGGGGGGGGGGGGGGGGGGCTTCGTACATACAAATGCTAAGTCAAATCAGGTAGGTGCGACCTTTAGTGTAGGGGTATTGGGTTTTCTCTTCTTCAAAGTGAAGAACACCGGCTGGTCAAGGAGACTGAAGAACGCGAAAGCCTCCAGCAGTCGCGAGAAGTCCTTCCAGCCCAGCAGCGCGCGCCGTCCAGCCCAGCCCCTCCCTTACCCTCCCCCAAGTACCCTCCAGCATGAGCAAAGCCAACAAGCGCCGCGAGACGGACGTCATGAAGCTGTGCGTGGCTGTCTGCATCCGCAGTGAACATACCAGAAAGGAAGAACTAACCTCGTGCCTGCCTGTTACGCGCGCCTGCGAGCAGCATGATGAGCGACTACGAGGTGCATCTGACGGACGAGACCAAGACCAACGACCTCGATGTCAAGTTCCACGGCCCGGAAGACAGTGCGTGCAGCGTGAAGCTCTTGTGAGTGTGTCTGAAGGAGCTGATCGGACGCTTTGTCTTGTGTGTGTGAGAGAAGCCCCATACGAAGGAGGTTGCTGGAAGATCCACGTGACGCTGCCCAAGGATTACCCCTTCAAGTCGCCGTCCATCGGCTTCGTGAACCGCATCTACCACCCCAACGTGGATGAAACGTGCGCCGTCTTTCTTGCGCTGCTGCAATCGGGTGAGCTGTGGCGGACTAATAGTACTTGTCATTGTTGTGGGTGACTGGCAGGTCCGGGTCTGTGTGCCTGGATGTGATCAACCAGACGTGGAGCCCCATGTTTGGTAAGGTTTTGTATTAGTTTTTGTTGAGGTTACTCGTGCTTATATTTTTTTGTATTCTTTTCTTTAGAGCTGGTCAACATTTTCGACATGTTCATTCCTCAACTGCTCCGCTACCCGAACGCAAGCGACCCACTGAATGGAGAGGCCGCCTCGCTGCTCATGAAGGACGCCGAGTCCTACAATAGAAAAGTGAAAGGTGCGTGCGCGAACCCGAGCCACTACTTTTGAATTGATGTCGGGGAACTAATCGTGTATTTTGTCTGGATGATGCAGAGTATGTGCGCAACTACGCGTCGCAGCCCATCGAGATGGGCAACCAGGAAGAGGACAGCGATGTCAGCGATATAAGCGACATCGAGTAGTGCGTGTTGCACACTGGCTCACTTCACAGTAGACCGACCGATCTGTTGAGTGCTGCTCCCAGCACAGTTCATCAGCTAGATCTCACCATGTCTCCACGCTGCATGTTTCGAATGTTTCAAATAGCTATTCCTTTCAATGCCGTAATAAAACGATAGGAATAACATTTTTTTTTATTGTTTGTCCTCTGTCCGTAAGGTGATGAAAGTGGAGTTGGAATGTAAGAAAGCTACATGCATACTTAAATCTAGCATGACTGCAATTTATCGGGTAAAGCGAATGCAAGAGTATCGGTGCATTAGCTGGGCAGTACTTACGCAATGGGAATCAATGGATCGTTAACTTTTCTAGTAGTTTTCTGGTCGGGTAGACGGAGCTCATGACGTGCTGGATATACGGCGGCGGAAACAGCCTTGCCTCATTCAAGTTCCCGTCCCACACGATCCCAAACATATCGGCGATATCAGCGTATGAGACTAGTTCACCCCGTCCTCTTTCCATACATTTGACAAGTCCACCAAATTGTTTGCTTCATTCGCAGCACAGTCCAACAGTTGTTGAAGCGGTGCATCGTAACGCCGCAAGCACTCGCCTAAATGTTGCCAGTTCACGTTTTCGCCCTGCTCGTCCGACATCTCGTACTCAGCAAGATCATTGTGGGAATGGCAGGTGCGGAAGGCAGCAAGTAACGATTGTGGATGGCCAAGCGTTGTCTTGAAAAGATGGTCGGCGATCTCCTTCACTTGGTGTAACGCGTTCCGCTTAAGAAAAAAACTTGAACACTGTGATAGGGAAGCTGGCACTTCCTGAAGTGTTGATCGCCGAGTAGATTCAAAAGTGGGGAAGCATGGCATGCTCCCCCTCAGCTCTCATGCCTGTCAGTTTCTACTTCTAGATTCTGCTCTTCTACGGATTGTTCTCTTCTACAGATTGTTCTCCACAACTCCTAGTTGACCCTTCACATAGTCCGCGCCAGCTGGGGTACTGCACTGCAAGACCCCAATGTGTGTGAGCATGGCTTGGATAACCACCTCACACTACACTTGGTCATCATCAAGTTTGTAGTGCTCCTGGACAGTCTTCACCTGTTTCTTGTCCCAATAGGTTTTCTTGATGATCTCTTGAATCTCAGGCGGTCGAAGCAAACATAGGCTCAGTCGTCGAAACAAAAAATAGCTTCCACTTTGGTGCAGCCTGGCACTCGAAGAAAGGTAGTTTAGGAAGGGCGCGCGTCCCACAACCAGGAAAAATAACTGTTTCACGAAAAACAGTGGCCTCAAAACCGCCTGGCAGAATTCCAGGAATCGATCTTCCTTGGCGGGAACATCAAGGGAGGGGACATCAAAAGCCGAAGCAATATCATCAATCACGATGAACAACGGCCCGGTTTCGATCGCTAATTTCGTCAAAATATTCACGTGATCGGGGTTTACTTCAATCGAATCGAGAGCACGGGGTGTGGTGCCATAGTTCTCCACGAAGAATGCGCGAATGGATGTAACGAAACTCCCGCGAGCCTTCTCCATGTCAAAGCTCATGTCTTCACGCAGTATATGCGGCTGTGACGTATAATGTTCAGAAAGTCTCCATCTTTATCCGATGCTGGTAAACCATCCCATTGCCGCCTGCAACTCCGAATGTATTCCCGGCCGAACTGCGACTTTCCGATCCCAAATATGTTGTCCAGCAAAGGAAGCATCCGCATGTCGCCGTAACCGCGCTTTGCACGATTGTAATTGCTTTTGTGAAGGCGTACAAGCTCTCGAGTGGCGCGATCACGGTTCACAAAATACGATCGGCCTCCCTCAAGACTGTAGACTGGACCCTCTTCCTCATTCCATTTCCACTTCGTAACAGCATCACTCTTGCCCCGTTTCCTCGGGACCTCGTCAATTTCTCCCTCTATCTCCTCTCGGAATCTTGTGCGCGCTGGGACTTCCACGATGATCGCGGTGCTCCTTGTGAGACCGAACAGGCCAAGCTGCGCTGTCTCCTCCAACGGGTTCCTCTCGTGGTCGTACACTTGGAGATTGAACACGTCAATCCCATCGAGGTAATTGTTGTTGAATCTCTTTTTCAGAGCAACCAGTAGACGCTCGACGGTCGCAGCCTCCGGGATGGGGACCGAGTTTGGGCGTGTGCCTGGGAATAAATCACCAGTGCGAGCATTCGTTAGCTTGAACCAGACCTCGGGCACCTCCACGATAAGTGGCTCTGCATAAGTCTGGCCGAACTATTCAATTCCTCCAAAACCGTTTGATCATGCCGCGCCTTCGCATTGGCAAACACTTTAAGGTCGGGTGCGTCGAGCCCTAGGAAGGGGTAAAGCTTCCGTAGCGCTACAAGCAGCACACTTAAAAACGGCAAGTGACGCATCTTGCGCTAGATCCACGTATCGTAGCGAGGCCACCAGGCCGCCTTGGCGATCCACGAACTTGAACCACACCCTGATCATGTCTTCTGCTGGTTCTGTACAAAAAGAAAAGTGCCTGCTCCCAAGTGACATACTTTGAGTGATGGGATTCGAGTTCGGCGTCAGCAAAACGCAAACTTAACTTGAATTTCAGGTTGTATGATGACATGAAATACGTTGGGGTTACTTGGAAAGGAAGTTGGAGGAATCAGCCTTTCGCTGAATGTAGTGGGCATTTCTGCGAAGTCGATCGCCCATGTTGCTTTCGCCATCCAGATACGCTGCCGAGTGCAGTTCCCTACAATTGCGACAAAAACAACGTTAGATGTTGAGCCTCAGTTACAAGTAAGAAACACTAAGCAATTACCTGAGGAATTCTGGGTTGCTGCTTGTGACTTCTTGCTCGCGCTTGTCCAGCTCGTCCTTCTTCTGGGACGCACGCTTCGCGATGTATTCGTCGCGCTGCTTGGCGTCTTCAACCATTTGCTGCGCCATGCGCTGCTTTTCCTCGTCCGTCAGCGCACGAGATTCCCGGTGAGAAGACGTCTTGCCCAATTTGCGACGGCGCTCCTCTTCCTCAAGGCGTTTAGCCTCTCGGGCCTTGGCCAAGTACTTCGCATTGGGTCCTAACGAGGTTTTATCAACATCTTTGGATTCCACAGCTCCCGCCTTGCTGATGAGACCATACTTTCCCTCCGTATCCAGAGGTTTACGCCTCGATTCTGACTCCTTGCCACGTCGATCATCGCGCATCTTCGAATCCCTCTCACGGTCACGAGAGGGGCTGCGGTGTCGGCTGCTTCGTTCGCGATACGAGTTCCCACGGGGGCTGAGTTCGCGCTGTTTATCACGCCTGTCACCAGAGCTACGGGAACGATGTCTGCCACGACGATCAGCCGGACTTCGAGAGCGATGTCTGCCACGACGATCAACCGGACTACGGGAGTGACTTCTGTCACGATGATCATGATCCCGGCGGTGCGACTCCCGGGAATGACCCTGTCGCGGTGGTGTTCTGCTTCGGCACTTCGCCACTTCTCGAGTTGCACGTGACGAGGGTCTATCACGGCCAAAATCATCACGGCCCTGGGGGCTTTGGCTACGTTGCCTCTGTTCACGTCGCGGGGTGCTGCGGCTTCGACTGCGATAGCGTCGATCGCGCGTTGGACTTGAGCTACGTCGGTCCTTCGAGAAGCTTCTGCCTCGACGACGCTCATCCGCGTGCCGATCGGTGCTCAAACGCGACGAACGGTGATTGCTGGGGCTGCGCTGGTGACGTTCTGCTTCTCGGCCACTGCGACGGGGATAGCTTCGATCACGGCCACGGCTGTGGTGACTAACAACGGGCGATTTTGATCTGCTGTACAACCTAGAAGGCGATCTGCCTCGCTCGCGGTCGCGGCCTTGCCCGCGGTGATGCTTGGAGCGCCGATAATCCGGCTTCTCCTCATCTTCGTCCCCACCTAGATCACTTGCTTCACTGCCATCCTCTCCGTGCTTGCGCTTCTTCTTCAGACGCCGCTTTTCCTCTTTACGCGCCTGCTTCTTCTCCTTCTTGGCAGCTTTCTTGGCCTTCTTGCGCGCTTTCTTGTCCTCCTTCAAGCGATCCACCTGGTCCTTGATCCTTTTCATCTTGACGGGGTTCTTGAGCACCTGTTCTCGAGCAGTCTGCTGCCTCTTGCGGATGAGCATCATCGGGTCCTCATTCAGCCGCTGGAACGCGTCGTTGGCCGGCAATGCGCTCTTCGTGAGCGCCAGGGAGCCGTACTTGGTGGTGGTGCTCAGGTCCACGTCCCCCTTGGCCGCCTTCTCGTCCTCGCCCTTGTACTCTTTGCCCAGCAGATACTCCTCCGCCGTCTTCTCGCTGGCGGCCGACGGGCCCTCGTACATCCAGTCGAGGCGCTCCACGGCCGCCGCCTTGTTGCCCTGCGCCGCCTGCAGCTGGCGCAGCTCCTGGAGCTGCCGCTCCTCCTCGATGTTCTTGCGCAGCTCCGCGACCTTCTTCTCCTCGGCCGCGTGCTTCTGCTCGGCGATCCAGACCTTCTCCACATTCTGCAGGTTCGGCACAGAGAGAGGGGAGAAATAAATAAATAACTAAAAGTTAGCATTTTATGACACATACGCTTTAGGGCGAAGAACAGCGAGCAAGAGCTCATTCGACGCGGAAAAACAGGGAGAACACGAAGAATATGACGGTAATTAAGTCGAGCTAGCGCTACGTACGCGTAGGTTGGCTGTATGCCAGCTCTTCTTGGACAGGAACGCTAACGACATGGCGCCTCGATGCTCTTCTTAACCAACTGACTGACTGAGCTCTTCGATATCGTACTTAATAGGATGAAGAAGAAGAGTTGGTGTGTACCACATAACAAGTATTTTTGCTGCCACTTCAACTTGGGTCGTATCATGGAGAGCCGCGACGCGCAAGATGCCGGCGCTGTGCGGCGCTCGGGCGCGTTCTCAGGGCGGCAGGTGCCTCTGGAGATGGGGACGCTGCGTGTCGGAGGGTCGGGGAGACCTGTGCCCGCCGCCTTCTCCGCTGCAGCCTCGAGACGCTCCGCAACTTCGTCCCTAGACGCTGCGGCGGCGCCTTCGATCGCAATCTCCCCGCGTTTGACGCTAGAGGTAACGAAATTAAAGGGTTTGTGTGTGGTTTAGAGTGGATATATTTTAATTTGTGTGTGTGATTGCTGCTGGGAGTTTAGCCACACCCGAGAAGCCCCTTCCGACGGAGAGACGAGCTGTCGAAGGTGAGGGGATCGATCGCTGCGTCAAAGACCTACTGTATGATACTCACCCGGTTTTCTGTGGATAATGTCCAAGTGAAGAAGGTCACTGGGCCTTACCCTCTCAGTGCGCGCTCGCCTCAGATTCGTAGGACGGGAAGGAGGACGATGGAGAACGATATTGTAACGCGTTCGCATGAAACGAGAAGGTCGCGATCGAGTGAAGTCGTGGTAGCACATGATGGTCAGAGTCAGCAGCTTGAGCAGGACGGGGAGCAGACTCAGCAGCGCGAAGAGGAAGTATCGGAAGTTGTGCGAACGGGGCGGGAAGAGCTGAGATTTCCAGTCGGTGAGCGTTTGTCAGACGTGGATGCAACACCGAGGATGGAGTCACCGACGCGTTTCATTGAAGAGAAGCCTCATTCGAGTGAACGCAGGACCAGAGGACCTCGTTCAAGGGCGCTACCTCTGCCTGCTAGCAGTACCTTGGGCACGTTCGTGTCTAGCACGCCGTCCTTAACGAAGCTACGAAACTCTTTCACTGCCCGAGAGCTGGCGCTATTTACACACCGACAAGACATTGGAGACTCCGACGCGAAGTCACAAGCGCGGTATCACGTGGCTTCGCACCCACACTCGGCTGCCGTTGCTACACCACCAGCAGCTTTAGAGACGGACCAAGAGCGCAACCGAGAGAAACCAAGTGGGCACAAACGCACGGTATCATCGGTTACTTCTCGTCGTGATCCGCAGCAAATACCGGTGGTGAGTGGAAAACGCAATGTGGAATCGTCGTGGACACGAGTGGACACTTCGATAGATCACATCTACGAAGATCCAGCGATTGATATGGTGCAGATGCACTTGCTCCACAGTCATCACACAACCAGTGGGCAAAAGAAGAGGAAAATGGTGGAACGTGAGCGCGTCCTCAGTGCTGCATCTGGGCTTCGTGAGCACCAAAGCGAGATGAAGCGACAGCAGGAGCAGATACAACAGCGCAAGTTGCAAGTCCAGAAGATGTCGGAGGCCATTCGACAGCAGAACCAAAGAGCAGTTCGAGCGAGGGCGGTGCATTCTGCGGGAGTTAATGGTCGCCGTCCGAAATCAAGCCAAAGAGCCGATAGTGCACAGAGTTTGCCTGAGCGCAAGCCTCCAGTCCCACGTTTAAGTCGCAATGGCGCTACCCCGAAACAACCGAAGCGCAAAAAGAAACCTAAGGACGACTCGGGGCTTCAAGGTGTAAGCACGTCCATACTAATGGGTTTGCCGTCCGATTCGAGTAGAGATGTAAGCCGCCAAGAGCTGGCCGCGGATGGGGAAGAAGAAGGTTCAAAAGAAGGGGAAGACAGCGTGATACGTGATGAAGCTTCCAAGCCCCATGTCAAGCAGCAGACTGCTAAACGGAGACCTCCAGTAACAACTCCGCGTGTGTCGAAACGGGAGAAGCGATCTACCAAGCCACCTGAGAACGACGCAGCAATCCGAGCCAAAGAAGAACGACGAGCAATAGCGCGCGAGTACATGCAGCTCCAGAAAAATAGCCGGCGAATCTGGAATGCGAAAGTGAAGGAGCAATCTCAACGCGAGCAAGAAAAGCGTCAACAACAACTGGAGGTACGATAGCGTGTCATTTTGATTTTATCCTGTTTTTGCTAAATTCTGCTGTTCATGCTACAGATATTGGAGGCGACCCGGCTTAAGAAGCTACGCCTTGCTAAAAAGAGGGCAAACAATCGGAAGAAGCAAGAGCTTGTTGACCCCGTGTTACCAGAAGGTGATGCAATGGTTACCATTGCCATGTCGATTTCGCCTCGAAGTAGCTTGACTCCGTACGACATCGCTAGGGATACGCCTTCGAAACGCGAAAATATGGAGAAGATCAGGAGGGTTGACGAGGAGATTTGTTTCGATGAGCTTCACGTGGACGATGGAAATGACCGCGCAATTGGAAACCGAAAAGGTTTTGAACGTCGCTCTACAAATTTTGACACTTCACCTTTCAGAAGTGCTGAACTAGTCGAGAACGTGGAGGTGGGGCGAGATGAGAAGCGTGTTGCTCAAGCCAGCGAGCGTGTTCAAAAGCTACTTGAGCTACGAGAAAAGGCAGCAGCACTATCGGCTCGGTTAAGTGGATTAAGGAAGCAACAAGGCGCTTCGACTGAAGTGTTGGCGACAGAGCCAGAATCAAAGCCTGATCCGAGTACGAATGATGCGGCTAGCTCTACTAGTGATGTCCACGGCTCGAAAACCCCAACAGATATCCCAGTGACTGACGCGGTGAATCAGCCTGATCTGAGTACGATTCATGTGGCAAGGTCGTCTACCCGTGATGTCCTTAGCTCGGAAACCTCAACATATAGCCCAGCGGCTGACGCGATGGATCGGTATGGTGAGTCTGAAAACGGCTCAGATAATGAAATCGATGAAGACGCTGAGGGGGATAGAATTACTGGTAATGAGTTTGGCGAAGAATTTGACGACGGACGAAGCAGAGAGGTTCATGATGTAATGGAGAGCCGGAATGGTAGCTCAGTAAGTGAAGAAGATGAAGATTCTCTTGATGGAAGTCACGAGGACCAACTTTCTGAAGCTGCAGCAAGCCCAGTTGCGAGCAGCCAGCAGATCGTCCAGCAGTCCCGAGCTTTCAATGCTGCTTCGGCTACGCTTGACGAAGACATGGATATTGACATCCGCTCTATCGGTGTGTACAATATTGGCGTTGTGTGGCCATTGAACACGGAAGAAGCAACAGAAGCCAAGTCTGAAGCAAAGTGTTCATCCGCATCAGTCCAAGCAAGTTCACCAAGCTCGTCATCTTCACGTTCATCATCGACAACAAGTTCGCCTAGGGGCCTGCAACGGCTTCTATTAGCTGGGCAGCTTGAAGATAGCCATGATGAATCTAGGGGCAGCTCACAGGGAGCTTTTGAAGTGGCATTTTACGAGCAGCTGAAGGGCAGGTTACAAAGGCCAACTATCGAGTCAAAAGCTGCGTCAAGTCTATCTCACCGCGAAGAAAGGGGAGAGGACGCAATGAGTGCTTCAGAATCGGATTCGGATGTGCCATATCCCCCTGCTCGGACCTTGCAAAGCGGCTTGTCGCCAGTGAATGGGACCAGCCCAGTGCTAATGAACCAGTCTCGCCAACCCAATGAAGGACTGATGAGGCTGATCCGAGAAACGGATGACTCCTTGAGTGTAGTCGATCGTGCTGCTAAAGCACTATACCGAGAGCAGGTCGAACGTTTAGAGCGTGAGAAAGAGCAGGAGCTCCAGATACGAATTGAAGCGGAAAAGAAGGCGCTCCTTGAAAAGGATTTGGCGCTGAAAGCAGTCATGGAGTCCTTGACTGGAAAGATCGCTAGTGATGACGATTCTGGTGTGGGTGATTCGGACGATGGTAGTGGCTTACATTCTGAAGCCGATGCTGCTGACGTTCAAGATGCTCAGTACAAGCGGCTGGAGGAAATTATGGATGAAGTCGAAAGAGAAAGAGCCCGAGAGAACGGTGATAATCTTACGTCTTCCCCCGAACGCAGGATAAACTTTGATCGAGGCCAGACTACAACTCAACCTTCAGAAGAAAATCTTCGAGAACGAGGGGGTATCCCTGTTTCAACTTCGTCTTCAATCTTCTGGGACCAATTGGTCTCCGATTCTGCTCCGCGCGAGGTCGACGGTGAGCGTTTGAATGATGCTCGTCCACACGTAGCGGTCGACGACTCGGAGCTGGTAGCACAACGAGAAGCCCAGCTTCGAGAGGAGGACGAACGCAAGGCTGGATACGATAGTCCGCCTCGCGTGCACTCCCCGAGAACCCTCTCGAAAAGGCTGATGGCTGCTGTGGACTACCAAGAGGCGATTTTTGAGGCTCACATGCAGCTGGCCATGATGGAGCACGCCCACGAGTTGGAGACAGTTCAAGCGGAGACTATAACGCTTGCCCAGGCTTTTAAAGAAGAGATGGAGAACAATGCAACCACTCACCGATTGGCGTTGGATCACGCTACCTTGGAGAAAAAGTTTGACGAAGATATGCAGGATGTGATGGAGCAGTTGACTACTATTCGGGAAGCAGAGGAACAGGAGCGCATGGCTCAGGAGTCCCAATTGGAACAGCAGTTGAGGCAGGCCAACTTGCGGGAATGCAGCGTTCAGACAGAAGCCTCGCAACGGGCAGATGCAGCTACCTCTGCCGCGTTATATGTTGATACGTCCACTTCACCAGTCCGGTTTGTATCCGATGCGGCTGTGCAGGCCTCTCCTCCTGTTATCTCTGTACGTAGAGATGGTGATGCCATTGAAGATGATGCAGCGGCTTCTGAATATAGTGAGGAGAGTGAACATGACGGAGATGTCGATGAAGATGATGTGCAACTTGCGAACGGAGAGGAAGCAAATAGTGAGAATGCACAGGGTGAACAGTATTCTTCTCAGTTCGAAGATACCTCGCGCGGCAATTCGATGAGAGCTATTCCGACAAAGAGTGGGGTTGATGAAACCCCAAGCGATGATGAAATCAGCGAGGATAGTGCTGCGTCTTCTAGCCCTAATGATGAGGACGACAACGCAGGAATTGCTGCCGTAAGTGAAGAGCTACATTATTCGGATGATGCTTTCGAAAGTGGGCGAGTGGAAGAGACTGAAGTTTCCTATTCGGAGCATTTGCAGCAGTCTGAAATCGGTGAAGATGTAGCTTCTAGCATCGGTGAAGACGAAGAAGACATTATTGTTGAAGCGCACGACACCAGTGAAGGTAAAGCTGATAGTGAGAACGACGAAGCGGAGTACGAAAATGATTATGAGAGTGCATCGTTCGACGAAGCTCAACCTGCTCCAGACGTTTCTTCCGAAGGTGCCCCAGCTTCTGTCGAAGATGAAGTAGCTCCTAGCGTCGGTGAAGAGGAAGAAATTATGGTTGAGCACGAGGCCAGTGAAGGTCAAGCTGAAAGTGACAACTACGAGTCTGAGTACGAAAACGATTATGAAAGTGCGTCGTTCGACGAAGCTCAATCTGCAACAGGCGCGCCTCCGATCGAAGGATCTCCTGAAGATGCGGTGGCCCCTACTGTTGGTGAAGAAGAGGGGGGAGAAACTATTGTTGACGAGCACAAAACCAGTGGAAGCAAAGCTGAAAGTATTAACGACGAAGCTGAGTATGAGAACGATTATGCGAATGCATCATTTGACGAAGCTCAATCTGCAACAGACGTACCTTCAGACGATGTGCGCGATTCTGTCGAAAAACATCCCGACAATGATGTTGTTCCCAGTATCGATGAAGAAGAAGGAGCATTTATTGATGAGAAAGAAAACAGTGAAGATCAAGATGAAATCGACACCTACGAAGCTGAGAATGAGAACGACTACGAGAGTGAGTCGTTTGAAGCCCAATCCACAACAGATTTGCCTTCTGAAGACGTACCTTCTCCTGTCAAAGAATATCCTGAAGCTGGCGCTGTAGGAGAATTTGCACGCGGAAATTTGGATGATGACGAGGTGCCCAGTGACGATAATGGAGACAGCGAGCAATACTTGTCTCAATTTGAAGATACTTCGCGTATAAATGCGAGGGATACTGAGCAGGCATTGAGTGATGCTGGCGAAATCTCAAGTGACGAGGAAGGTGGCTCAGCGTATCCCGACTCTTTCAATGAAGAATCCAAAGCAGATATGGCTGTCACGCACGGAAAAGGAACCCCTTCCGATGACACTGCCGAAAGTAGGCAAGAGGAGCAGCTTGTCGTGCATCAAGAGGAGTACGAAAACGACTATGAAAATGAATCGTTTGACGAAGTGCAGTCTACGACAGACGTACCTCCTGACGATGTGTCTGGTCCCCTCGAAGAATATTCTGCTAAGGCTGGCACGGTAGGCGAAGATGCCCATGAAAACGCTGGCCAACACGATGAAGACGACGATGCAGATGCGTATTCTGACGAAGGCTTCGATAGTGCATCGGGATCGTTCGCCAGGGAGGCACCTCCACCCGCCACTGCAAGCCAAAGCCATGCACCTGGCTCTCCTCATGGCTCGAACCTTGCTGCGTCGACAAGTGTAAAGGAGGAGAAGCTTACACAGGCGATAGAGGTTGTGGCGGGGCAGATTCAAGAAGATGAGCCTGCAGATGAACTGAGTATTGTACAAGGTGATCACACCGCATCTGTCCAATGTGCTGCAGAGGACAGTAAGTTCATGCTCACTTCGGTGTCAATCTCCGCTTCACACGACGGTGAAGAGGAGGTGCTGACGAAGAGTATTGAAGAGCGAATGACGCGGCTTGAGGCGCTAAGGCAGAAAATTGCAGACCATAAGGGCGAAATCCTTGGCGTGCAGAAGCAAATGCGCGTTGAAAAACGCAGAGAGCAGGTTGTAGCGGAAGAAAAACTGCTGTGGGATGAAATGGAGGCTGTTGAAAAGTTACTGCGTGCTGACGAGGCAGCGTTGGCTCTGTGCAGACAGAGGAATCGGCTGGAGATAATGAACCTTGAAGCTAGACAACTGACTCACGCTTCTCGCACCGAAAATGGAGTGGGAAATGATCGGCCGATTGATTTACTGTCTGGTTTTGACTATGTCGAGGAGGCATGCGTGGATGAGGTGCAAAAGCGCTCGCTAGGCGAGACAATGATGGCACGCTCGAGAGCGGTGAGAGGCTTTGATTTGCTGGAGGGATACGTCTATATCGAAGACGCTGAGCCAGTGAATTGCCACGCCGATGAGCGCATACTCCCTGCTCCTGCACCTACCATAGCTGAACCGGACGGTGATGAAGAAGATTTGAGTGGAGTGAATAGTGATGATATTGAAAACGACGCTGCTGATAGTGAGTCCGAAAATGGGGACCAAGGCCAAGCGCAATATATGGCTGCAGCTGAGGATTCCATGCAGGAGGAAGTCGCTTCCGATTTACTTTATGGTTACAACTACGTCGAAGATGCCGATCCAATTGATCGCCACACCGATGTATCCATACTGCTCGGTGCTGTGCCTAGTATGGAAGCATCTGATGAAGGTGAAGGTGAAAGTAAAAGTGAAAGTGAGGCGAACACTGTCGCTGTTGCAAGCGACGCTGTTGGCAATGGACCCGAAGATTGTGACCATAGTCAAGATGAGGCTTCGAGCGAGGGCTCTGTGAGGGAACAGACCGTTCTCGATTTGCTTGATGACTACAACTACGTCGAAGACGTTGAACCAGTTGATTGCGACGTTGATGAACTCAAAGTGTCCATTGCTGTACCTCGTAAAACTGAATCTGAAGGCGAAAGCGAAGCGTCATGTGGAGACGCTGACCCCGATCAGCATAACGTTGAGCCTTCCGTTGATGCATTATCAAATGGACCACCCGAAGCAGCGCCTCGAGAGAACAACAAGCTCGACAGAGCAGCGGAAAGTGAACGAATGACGGACGAAGTCTTTTCGAGTATTTTTGACGATATCATCAACTCGGAGTTGCGAATTTGGTCACACCGCCGTCTTGCTGCGCCAACTCACAGTACTTCCATGCCAGAACAAGCTGTTATCATTGCCAATACCTCCACAGTCATTGCCACAGCAGAACTTGAAAACTCCGTCGATCCTTTGAAGCGAGTGGCCGACGAAGCGTCGAAAGAGGGGGCATTCAAGCTAACGCAAGAAACGGAGGAACGACTGGAGACTGTGAATGATGAGGTACGTTTACAAAAGGCAGGCTTTTACAACTTTACTCTGTTGGTGTTTAGCTAACTTTTACGATTGCAAATGTGCTGCAAACAGCTTCGTTTTCCTGCGTTGCCAGATGATCTCAGTCCGCAGGATTTCGTAACCGAACCTAGTGAGCTTCCAGTGATCCAGGAGCAGTCTGAGCGTGAACTGGAGCAGCAAGTGCAGCTGCTTCCAGATGAAGCTAGCGCTGAAGATCTCCGTGACGATGTGTTGGTATCGCAAACCTACAGCACGTCTAACGTGAGCAACATCGTCTCC
Organism: Phytophthora pistaciae; assembly: GCA_024679115.1. Lineage (NCBI taxonomy): Eukaryota > Oomycota > Peronosporomycetes > Peronosporales > Peronosporaceae > Phytophthora > Phytophthora pistaciae. Next base: position 3,743 of record JAIKVE010000094.1, on the reverse strand, counting down.
GAGGTGCAACCCAAGCTTCATGGTGTGGCTGTCAGCGAGCGTTTTGAGAGGGAACAGGCCCCTATCGATTTACTTGAAGACTACAACTACATTGAGGACGCAGAGCCAGCTGATTGCGACGTTGATAAGCCCATGGTGTCCATTGCTGTACCGCGTAAGACTGAACCTGACGACGAAGTGACAATTTTATATGAAGACGCTGAGGCTGCTGAACAGACCATTCGGTCTATAGCAGAAGAATTGCCAATTGCATTATCTGAAGCAACACCTGGAGGGGACAACAAGGTCGACAGGGCAGCAGAAAGTGAACGAATGACGGACGAGATCTTTGCGAGCGTCTTTGAAGATATCATCAACTCGGAGTTGCGAATTTGGTCATGCCGTAAGTTGGCAGCGTCAACTCAAAGAAGCCCACAACGGTCTGCTACCAGCACTAACCCAGCCACAACCACCATCACTGCAAGAGTTGGAAACTCCCCCAGAAATGAGAAGCGAGAATCCGATGAAGCGTCGAAAGGGAGGGATCTCAATGTAACGCAACAATTGGTGGAGCGACTCGAGATTGTGAATGGCGAGGTACGCTTACGTGCTTTCGATTTGTATCCCGTCCTCATCTCTAATATCTCTGTCTGGGTGTTACTGTTCTGTATAGCTCCGTCTTCCATCATTACAAGAAATCACAACGGCGTCAGCTTCACCCGCTGCCCGTGTACTCTATGACACTGTCGAGGCAATCGCCCAGGACTGCTTCAATGCGATCCAGCAGACTGCAAACCGTGAGGTCCCGCTGGACCAGACGTCAGTGCTCCAAGTCATTCAGCAGCACGTCGAAACCGAAGTCAGGGAGCTCCTAGCGATCCGAGAGCAGTCCGAGCGTGAACTGGAGCGACAAGTGCAGCTGCTTTCCGATGAGACTGGCGCTGAAGGCCTCAACAGTGACGTGTTGCTATCGCAGAACTGCATCGCGTCTAACGTGAGCAGCATCGTCTCCAAGGTGCAATCGGACCTGAGCAGAACCACCGAGGACCTGTCGACTGCAGTGCAACCCTCTCGGTCGGGAATGTTCCCACGCACCCCAGTCTCTCGAGCCAGAAGCACCTCCATCCTCTCTTCCTTACAGACCCAGCAAGACCAAGAGCTGCAGCAGCGACTCACGGGCTTGATACTCAGCGACCTGCTGCACGACGCCGGTCTACCTTGAAGTTATAGTTGCCTTTTTTGATGTGCGTAACCGTCCGACCACCGAAATGGGTACATGTGTACTCCCAGATTTTATAGATTTGCTCATAACTGTAAAAACACATATCTACATCAGCCATCCGTTGTCACAAGTGTAGCCAAGTCCCGGTCGAAGAGCTCCGTTAGACCCCATGAGCTCTCCTGCTGTAGTGACGAGGCTGCTGGAGTGGCTCGAGGCCCATGGAGTCGCCGACAGTTTGCTGGACATCCGGTACTTGGGCAAGCTCGAAGGCCACGGCGTGTTCGCCAAGCGCGCGCTGGCCAGTGGCCAAGTGACGCTGCAGGTGCCGTTCAAGCTCACCATGAACACCGAGTCCGCCGCCACGTCGGACTTGGCGCCCGTGCTCGAGAAGTACCCGCAGATCCCGGACGACGAGGTGCTGGCGCTGCACTTGATGCACGAGCGCAGCAAAGGGGGCGAGTCGTTCTTTGCGCCGTTCATCGCGTCGATGCCCACGACGTTCGACTTGCCCGTCTTCTGGACGGAGGCGGAGCTCAACGAGCTCAAGGGCACCAACGTGCTGCTGCTGACGCAGCTGATGAAGCAGCACCTGGAGAGGGACTTCGAGAACATCCACCAGGCCGTAGCGGAGGATTTCCCCGAGATTTTCGCGTCCCTGCCGACGTTGACGATCGACGACTACATGTGGGCCATGAGCGTGATCTGGAACCGCGCGTTCGGCGTGAGCAAGGGTGGCAAGTACCTTCACGTGCTGTGCCCCGCGATGGACATGTTCAACCACGACGTGACTGTGCGCAAGCCGCTGGATGACTTCGTTTCGTTCGATGAGGAGAAGCAGATGATGACGCACCACGTCCCGGAAGACGTGGCCGCTGGCTCCGCCGTGCACATCAGCTACGGCCAGTACTCGAATGCGAAGCTGCTGTATTCGTACGGGTTCGTCTCGCCCGAAAACTTCCGTCGTGGTGTGGACTTCTGGATGAAGATCCCGCCGGCCGATCCGTATTTCAAGCTGAAGCAGACCGTCCTCGACTCGAACGAGCTTACGAAAGAACAGACGTACGACTTCCACGGAACACTGCTTAACAACGATGTCGATGAAAGACTGCTGGCTACGCTGCGCGTGATCCTGATGGACGAGCAGGAAATCCGTCAGTACAAGAAGGTAATGCTCAGTCTCACATTGCTTCATGGGCAGCTGCGGTAACTAACCGTTTCTCTCTCTTTTACTACTGTTCCAGGCTTTCGAGTCGTCAATTCTCAGTGTTCGTAATGAGCTGGCAGTGTACGAAAATCTGCAGAGCACGTGTCGTCGCAAGCTCGCGAACTACGCTACAACGTACGTAGAATCATCGATAATCTCTGCAGTCTTGGCCAATTTTTCTCGGACGTGGTAAAATTAACGTTCTTGCTTGATCGTCCATGCTGCCACAACAGGCTTGAAGAGGACGAGGCAATTCTGGCCGAAACGGAGACCGAGTCGAAGCCACGGTTGGCGTTCGCAGTTCGGGTGCGCATGGAGGACAAGCAGGTGTTCACCAGCGTGATTGAGACGCTCGAACAGTGGAAACAATCGCTCACCTTGAAGCCTGACGCGTATCCGCCAAGCACTACGCGATCCGAAAACACTCAATAACAGACTTCTGTAAACAGTTTTGTTACTGTACTTTGTCTGTCTTCCGCTTCCTAAGGTCGCTTCCAACTTCTACAATTTTAAGGCACTTGGGAGTAGCCTGAGAACATCAAAGAGAAACGCTACGACGGGCTGGAGTGCTATCATCCTTGCCGCTTTCGGTTAAAAATTAGTTGGTGAGCTTGCGGTCGAGCAGCTGACGAAGCACGCTGGGAGTGAAGTAGGGCAGTCTCGCGTTCACTTCGTCGTCGTTGAGGTACTTGGCGCCGCCAATGTGTCCGCGGCAGTTGGGCGCACCGCACCGGCATTCGAACTTCTCGTCCATGTCCCACTCGCTGGTCGAGTAGTCGAACGTCAAGTGTTCGCCCTTCTCAATGGGCTTGATCGCCACGAACGACACCATCGCTTCGCTTTCGGACATGTCGATGCGCGTGTTGGGGTTGCAGCTGTGGTTCACAAACTCGAGTCCGCCCGTGAAGTCCATGTGCTTGTCGGGCGTGATCTGCACCGTGAACCGCGTCGGCTTCGAGTACTGAGCGGCATCAGACAGGTAAAAAGTGAGTCATCTATCATGCGCATCTCCCGGTCCAACTCAGGCTTACGAACAACGTACCGAGTTGCCTGGGGCCGAGCCGATCACGTCGTCCTTCTTGAAGTTCTGGCCTGCCACCGCCGAGCGCCAGTGCTCATTCCTACGTATATCCATTGCGATGTCCGAGTTAGTATCACCACGCAGCACTGGAGTAGACAGAGAGCTCTGAACGTACAGCTGCTCGATGTAGAAGCGTCCGTCGGAGCCCGAGGGCACGTAGCTGAGCTGGCCGCTTTGCTGCGCCTCGTGGCCGTGGCCGTTGACCTTGACGCGCTTGGCGCTGGCCGAAGCCGAGGCAGCGGCAAAGTGGCGGCGGC
>JAIKVE010000093.1:0-32400 GCA_024679115.1 Phytophthora pistaciae | reverse complement strand
CGTCCGCCATCACCACGCGCCGCACCGTCGTGCGCCTGCACGACGCCGTGTCCGTCGCGCCGCAGACCGACTCGGTGCGTGCTGCAGTATCTTACCGCTCGTAGTGTTGTACTAATGACACAGTTTGCTGCGTAGTTTTCGGTGCTGGAGAAGATCAAGCGGAAGATCGCGACGGACGCGCCGCAGTTCTACGCCAACTCGCAGGAGACGGTCACGAGGCTCAACGAGGTCTACTCGCGCTTCGTCAAGTTTAAGAACCTCGACAAGAAGACGTACGTGCGGCATGGCGGTATGCTGCAAGATTTTTATGGTGCTTGTACTGACGTTTACTTGATTTTTGTGCTGTTGTTGCTGTTGGTAGTGAGGCGTTGCTGTTGCTGTATGGGCTGATGGATTCAGCGCCTCCACCGCCGCTTCAAAGTGAGAGCGTCAACAGTCATCAGGACGTGGAGCCGATGAACGTCGACACTTTTGGGATGCGTGGGTCGTTGCCAGGGAGTCTGGACAGCTCTGTCTCGGAGAGGAATGGAGACTTGGGCGCGCATCATCGGTCGCAGTCGATGCCCGGGGCGGCGCCTTTTACGTTTGGAGCGCAAGACGCAGCGTCAACGATGGACCAGTCGAAAACGGATCTGGACTCGCTCGAGGACTCGTTCAAGTTTGCTGTTGGCATCGCTCCGGTTCACAAAACAAGCAGAGGGAAAGGCAGCCCGCGTACAGGCACCAGCCCTCGCACACATAGTGGTGGGCACCCCGGGACAATCGCTCCAGGCCCCATGCGTTCACCCAGCGGCGGAGGGGGAGGAGGAGGCCGCTCGTCCTTTGACGTACCGGAGGAGGTTCTGCTGCGCGATGTTCTGTATGCGTTGCAAGCTGTCGAGTCGCGGTATTTGTACTTTGACGACGCAGCGGATCGCTTCCAGATCACGAGGAGTGTGGGCGTCCCGACGCGTACGTACTACAGACTTGCACTTTCCGCTATGATGAGGATATACTCTTACGCTTAACGCTCGTGTGATGCCCCTTTGGACAGCGATGCGCGAGCTGATCCACATGCTGTGTGACCTGGGCTGGTTATATCGAAAGATCTCGGAGTACATCAAGCAGCATCGCGAAGAATTAGCGTTTGGCCTGGTTGGTTCCTGCATTCTTACCATGGTGGCTGATAATAAAGGCAACTTACCCTTCGCATTCTTTGTCGTACGTGCAGGTCGGCCAAAGCTTTTGCCATGTTCTCAACACTGTGCTGACAGACTACTTCCGCCTCGTAGCGGTCCTGACGTCTCAGATCGACGAAGATGCCGAAAGGAGGCAGCCACACGAACGATCAATGAGTAGCCTTACCTTGCGGACTCTGATCGTATGGATCCAGGACCCTCTCGACAAAATGCGCTTGATGGCTCGTCTAATCGACAGGTACGCACTGCTGATAGGTACCAAGAAAAGGTTCTGCGGCTAACAGTCGTGTGTTTTATAGCGTTGAAGGTCTTCGTGGTGGTGCCCTTGCGTCCGGTATTCATTCGCATGTGCTGCACGGTGATCCAGATGTGTCACAGTCTGTCCAAACCGTGATGAAGCGAATTGCTGCTCCAATCCTCCGTATGATCAAACGCTGGGTTTTCGAAGGAGAGCTTGAAGACGTGCATGTAAGCTGCTTGTGTGCATCTTTTTTTATTTGGTATGGATCTTACCATGCTTATCATTTCGATTCGATAGGGCGAGTTTTTCGTGGTGGCAGACTCAACGGTGAGTGACGACCAATTCTGGGCCAAGAAATACACACTGAATCGGAAGATGCTACCAACCTTCATCTCCATGTACGTGAATTATTGTCGAGCGTGCTTGTGGCATGCATGGTGCATAACTAACTGTTTTTGATGTCGTTTCATTCGCGTGGTAGTGAGCTCGCAAGGAAAATTCTGGTCATTGGAAAGAGTATCAACTTCATTCGCCAATGCTGTGGCAACGCTGATGTACGTGGGGGTTATGCGTTGTCTAGCATTTTTTTTATTTTTTTCATTTGCTGACAAACTGTTCAACGTTAATGTAGTGGGTAATGGATGCTGCGCAAGAAGGCACTGTGATTGGAATGGATACCGAAGACGCAGCAAACTTCGCAGAGCTGAAGCGCCTAGAAACAATGATCGAGAATGTTTCGAACTCTACAAACGAGTACCTGATTCGCACATTGACAGAGAAATATCGACTTCTGGACCATTGTCAAGCATTGAAGCGGTATCTGTTGCTCGGACAGGTACGTCGTGGCTGTATAATGGTATTTCCGGTCGGTTCTAACGTTGTTTACTGCTTGTGTTTGGTGGCACTTGCAGGGCGACTTTATCCAATACCTGATGGACCTCTTGGGGCCCGAGTTGTCGAAGAGAGGCTCGCAAGTGTATCGTCATACGCTTACCAACGTGCTGGAAACCGCTTTGAATGCTTCCAATGCGAAGTTTGAGGTTCGGACTTCACCAAAGCTTTGTAAATTGAGCTTTTACCTAACATTTTTTTCATTATTAGTCAGCGGATATCCTAGGGCGTCTTGATGTTGAGCTGCTACAAGGGTCATCGGGTGAGCAATGCGTGTGTTGCGCCGTTTCAAGATGCAGTCTAACAGAGCCTGATGATAACAAAATGTTGCGCAGCGGACACTGGATGGGACATCTTTAGCTTGCACTACAACTTGCAAGCGCCGGTGAATAGCGTTATTCCTGCCTCCTCGATGCTCCAGTATCAGCAAATCTTCGACTTCTTGTGGCGACTCAAGCGAGTAGAGCATTCGCTCTCTGCGTCATGGACAAAGGACATGAATCTCGGACACGAGGTTCAGGTAAGTGTGGATACAGTTGCTACATTGCGACTGCGCGTTAACCTGGGTGCTTCTCTTGCTCATAACTGCAGGGCTGTATACCGGGGATTCGACCTGTCTTGCACAGAAGTCAGCTTGTGCGATCGGAGATGATCCACTTTAGCACCAACCTTCTAAATTACATGATGTTTGAGGTAATGCTGTCTTTCCTTGCAATTCGATGGAGACCAGACTGTTACTTACTTCAACGCTTGGCTTCTATAGGTTCTCGAAATTGCCTCGCACAAGCTGGTGAAGGACTTGAACGCAGCAAAGGACTTGGACGAGCTGATCGAAAGTCACGCAGCATACATCCTTTCCATCAAGAAAAATGTACGACAGGGGCTGGCTCTATCCTAAAATTGCTGGTGCTAACAACTAACGGGTGAATTTATGTGTTACCGTAGGGATTCATGATGAAGGAGTCGAGAGAGCTTCTGAAGCAGCTGAAGCTCATTTTTGCCACGATCATCAGGTTTTGCAAGGCGCAGGAAAATTTATACACGACTGCGATGCATGCGAAGCAAGTGGAAGGAATGCGCCAGCAACTAATTGGACGGAGAGAGCTTGATGTACGCGATTGTATCTATCCTGATGTGCAACTTATTTGCTAGATACTAACGGGTATTGCTGTATATGATAGGGCTCGTGGGGAATACCCGAGGAGGACGAGTACAGTGTGCAAGCAGAGCAAGATACGTTCGGAGCCAACTCGAAGATCTTACGTCAAATTGAGGAGATTTCCGAAGAGTACAGCAGCCAATTCCTGGAGCTCCTGGAAATTGTGAAGCAGAACTCCACTCGGTACGCAACGGTGCTTGTTGTTTGGCTCGTTGTCGCGCTTATACTTACCTTCAACGTCATTTGGTGACATGCAGAGGTTCACAAAGCCTGTCATTCCTGATGTCCCGCTTCGATTTCAACGAGTTTTACCTCAAGAAGGTCACCCCTCCCATGGACGCAGATGAATAAACAGTTAAGGTGAGAGCAACAGCTTGTTACGAAGTATTAGGTACTTTATGAACTACAAAATGGATAGTTCTCTCAAGCTCGTCTGTTTAGCTATTGTCTTTCAATGTGGTGCTAATCCAGGAGATCTCGTAAGAAGTAGCAGAGCTCGTTGTCGGCAACGTTAGCGCCCTTGTTGATGGAAAACAGATCTTCCAGGCACCGAACGGTATCCAACGTGCATTCGACGGATACTGAGTTGCCGAACGTGTCTTGCAAGTTGTGGCTGGAGACATCACCTGTCACTAGCGTATCGTTGGCGTTGCCTTGGCTGTTATCACTGCTCAGATGTTCAGCTCCACGGAAAAGCTGTTGAATTTCACGTGAAACCAAGCGCAGCATTTCCGGGAAAACGTTGCGGTCAATCAGGAGTGAGTCTTCGTCCTCCATCTGCCCTCGCAGTTTGCTTAGTGCGGCTTTCAAGTGCTGTACCGCCTGCCGATCCACGTTGCTTCTCTTGCTGAGCAAGGGGGATGATGCAAACTTCTCCATCCGGGCGATTGCATCGCTGTTGCTTGCAGCGGGTGAGTCTTCTGCAATCGATACTTTGGTTGTGCCAAGCGTGAAGTAAAACGTTATCTTGTTGTTGTGTGCAGTGTCACCGACTTCTGAAGCAAGCGCGGGGGCGAGGTCTTGTCCCCAGAGAGCACAAATCATCCCAGCGCGGATTTCAGGGTCAGAGGAAGGAACAGGGGGAAGATCCGTCAAGCAAGCCATGCGCGAGTACGTCGAGTGATACTGCGCCAAAAAGGAGTGAAGAAGAGCGCACGTGTCCTGGAGCGCTGCGGTACTGACTGGAAGAATGTTCTGCATACGCAGCAAGCGTACAAAGTGGTTGACGATTGCGGCGACGTCGGGTGCTTTGCTGTTTGGAGCAGAGATGTATTCCTTTGGTTCGGACTGAGCGTTGATGGAAGCAGAAACTGAAGGCGGCAGCTTTTCGACGGAAGTGACACTACCGTTCTGCAGTTCAAGCGTGTCGAAGAGCACTGCCTCGTGCGTTTGAACCTCTAGCGCCAGATTCAGATAGTGGAATGCAGCCTGAACGTGCGCGTCCTCGCTACCCGGGACCAGCTTCTGGCCAAACAGGTTAACCAGCTCGATCAAGGCCAACCGTACCAACTGGCGATCATACCCGCCTTCAATCGAAGCCTTGATAGACCCTGTGAAGGCCTCGACGCACTCTTCAAATCGCTGATCCACGTTTTGCTCGCCTTGTACACGTAATTCAGTCGCTGAACCGATCTGGGTCTGGGTCGTCGTTCCGTACAACTTCTTCGAGAGTATCACCCCCTTCAACAGCAGAAGCCGCGCGTTGGTTGTTGCCATTCGCTGCGTAGTGTGGGCAAGAGCTCGAATCCCGCTCTCAACGGATTGCAGCGCTCTCTCCTGACGAGTTTGTACGTTTTCACTGCCAGGGTTTAGAGGGCACTCAAGTAGCACCTGCGCTAACTCGGCGTGGACCTGAATGAACTCGGGAATTCCAGGCCGGTAGATGTTGAGTCTCTTTGCAGCCTGCTGGTGATCAGCACTAACGCCGATCCAGCCATCGTGTTCCAACAAAGCGTCCAGCACGTGCTCTGCTTCACTCAATCGCTCGCTGACTGCATTCAGTGCAACTGGCTTGGATGACAAGAGCGCTTTGGATCGGAGCAACGAGCTCAAGGCTTGGATCGAGTGGACGAAGGCGAGCGAAGATGAAGTATGGGATGTCAAAGCTTCTTCCCGCAGGACACCGAGATCTCTTTCGGCTTTTTCACGCTCCCCGAGGAACACTTCGGCCTGCAAACGCAACGACTCGAGGTGCTGTCGGAGGTGCTCTTCACCTGTGGACCTGGCTTCTTCAATCGCAGTCTCGGCAGCCTCAAATGCAGCGCGATAGTGTGTTTGGGCAAGTAAGCAAGCGACGGCTTGTGCTCGACACTTGGCCACAAACGTACCTCGCCCAAGCACCAACGAGAACTTCAGCTTCTGATCCAGTTCCAAGTGCAACCGGTGCTCCGGACCGGTAGGGATGGCGTTGTATTCGCTGATCGCATCCATGGCACTCGATCTGGACGCACTCCACTCACCCTCGTAAAACGCAAGATAGCTCACCTGCAGGTGAATATCGGCTCGAATGCGATGGATCTGGAGCAGCTCCCACGAGACCGACTGTGGTTCTGCAGCCACATCTCCAGCAGCTTCTCCATCTACAGCATCTCTGGAAGTTTGAGCAGGAGAAGTCAGCACCTCACTGGGCTTGACGATCAATAGCATCGCTTGTGCCAATTTCTTGGCCGCTGAGCGAGCGATCGCTGCGTCACGGTCGTATCGGCTTTCATGGCGAGCTAGTGCAACAGCGAGGTGCAAAATCGTCACCAAGATGTGCCCCACCAGCGCTTCGGGGTAAAATTTCTTCAGCTCTGACTGTGTTTGCTCTGCGTTAAGCGAGACCAACCAGTTCAAGGCGGCTTGATTGCTCTCGTCCAGAATGGATTTGCTATCGTCGAACGTGACAGCGTCGGGTTCCGGGGCGCCACTGCTATTGTGCGGGGTAGATCCACCTCGCAACAGCGTCATGACGACCTGGAATGCTTCCTGGAAGCGACCACACTGAACAAGCGCTTCAACGCGAAACCTGCGGGCGTTTGCTACGTGGTTTGCGTCTTCGAGACAGTATTCCGCCACGTACTCGTATCCAGTGATGACAGGCATCGCAGTGGTTGCGTACTGGTGTTCGTACTGGAGCAAAACCTCAGGAACCAGCACCAGCATGATGCAGAGCGTGAACGGAGAGACTCGATCCGAATCTGTGAGAAGCTTTCGACCTGGCCAGAACTGTCCAAGCATCCGATACGAGCCAAACAGGAAGCATTTGGTCGGGTGTGGCAGCGAGCAGCCGTAGAATCGAGTGAAGATCGCCGCCGCCATCAACGCGTAGTCGACCGCCTTGTGCAGCTTGTCGCCCGATGAGAGCATGATCAGCTTCGAGAGAGCGCTGCAGCACTGCATCCCCACCCCGAGTTCGTCCCCAGCGATGCTGTCTTTATTCGCACTCTCAAGGAACTGGTCTGCAGGTGGGGTAAGTACTTCACGCCACGACATCCCGACGTTCAGTGTGCTGAAGGCGTTGTCCAGCGACTCGAGCCAGCTCTTGGTAGCGGACTTGACGTCTCCACTGGCGAGGTGGAAGTCGCCAGCTTCTTGCAGCGCCTGACAAACGATTCGCTTTTGACGCTTTTGTCGAGACAGAACCACACAGCGGTTGTATGCAGTGACGATCTGGCGGCGAAGAGGGACCAGTTCGTCTTGATAGCGGTGCGCATTGATGTCTTCGCTAAGACGACGGTACCTTTCGACGAGTTCGTGGCACGTGTTTAACGCTTGGTGGCTCTTGTTAATGGCGTTCGATAGCTCGTCGTGAATCTCCGAGAGATCCGCCAGTTTGGCCCGTTCAAGGTCTCGATCAGCAACGAGTTCTTGGATATGCTGCTCCATGACCTGCTTGTTGGCGCGGAACGCGATCTCCTCGGGGGATAACACTTCTTCCACTACAAGGCGCGACTTTTTCTTCTTCTTCTTCGCCTCCTGCTCCTGGAATGCGGTGACGTAGGCAGTCAACTCGTCTTGTGCTGCTTTCAAGAGCGTTTCCTGGTGGTCCAGGATCTGCTGCTGCGCGTAGATCAAGATGGGGAAGTTCTGCTCGGAGAACCGACTGCCCTCGGTGCTGCTACCACACAAGGCGTGATATCTGCTTCCCTTCTGCACGATGCTCTTCCAGTCCTTGAATGAGCAAAACACTCGCAACGAGTACGCCATCAGCTGTGCGAACCAAGTCTGATCAACGTTCAGAGCGCTAGTGGCGGCGTACACCACGGTTGACAGAGCCATCGAGTGTTCACCTGAGGCAGGGGCTGGAGTTGTTTGGAGCGCTGTAGTTTGATCTTGTGACCCGTTCATCGCGATGTTCATCATGTCCAGCAACGCGTCGACGCAAGTTGACAGGTGTCCAAGCCTCGTAGGGGACGTTCCGATCCGACTGGGAGCGATCCACGCCAGCCAAATAGCGTTCCAAAGCTGTTGAGCTGCCGCTTGAAGCGCTTGCCAGCAGTTGGCAAGCCGGAACAGTTTGCAACACCCGGCAGTCTTCTCCAAGAGCTCGCCAAAGAGCTGATCGACTTGGTTGACTTCTGGTGTGTCACTTGGCTCAGCGTGGGGTGCGGACTGGTCTTGGTCTTCTGCTGGTACATTCTCCTGTGTCGTATCTGCTTCTAATGCTTTGTTGACTTCATTTGCGCCCTTTGTGCCGTCTTTATTGTTGTTGTCAGGGTGAAGTAGCTCGTACGCGCAGTCCTCCGTACCTGGACCATTCGCTGTGTCGACTTCCTCAACTGTGTTGCATAGTTTCACGATCTTCCGGAACTGTCGACAGGCCAAAACAGGGTTAGTCATATCGTACGTGCCTGCGCAAGCTACATTCGATGGTGGACGTACCAGCAGCACCGACTGAATGTAGAACAGCTCTCCGCACCACCGATACAGGTACTCGTCATCAGCTCCAGCTACTGCATCAGCAACGACGCCTTCGGTCTCAGGGATCTCACTGATTTTGTTCTCTTCTTCAGGGCGAGAGCTGAGCGGATTCGCTTCATCCGGAGCGACAACATCCTTCGGCTGAGGCAGCAGCTCTCCACCGCCAAGCGATTGAAGAGTAGCTCGAAACTGGTTGCTGATCTCTCCTGCCACCTTCAGAGACGCGAAGAATCTGTCCATTTGAGAGACGTCATTACCTCCAGATCCGAGGACCGCCCCGCAGACTTTGCTTGCAAACTCGATTGTTCGACGATCAGAAGAAGTGTGCCGCTCCAGGATGGCGAAAACCTTCAAGAGATCGTTCCCAGCAGCTTGGAGGAGCTCAGCCAAGCTCTGCATCGCCCCCGCTTCTCCCTTCTCCGTCTCGCTAACACTTCTCGGCGTGGCTTGTGGCGTATTACCCTGGCTTTTGTCTTTGGCCGCGGCTGCTGGAGCTCCTTTCGCCCCTCGGGGGGTAGCTGCTGCTGCTGCTGTCGTTGGAGGCGCAGGAGTAGAAACTTCTGGACTTCCTTGAGAGTTGCTGGCCAGCTTGAACAGAGCCACAACTTCACGCAGGCTGTCGTGCTCTTCACAGTTGTTACCGGAATGAACCTGCTCGTGGTTTCGAACGACGAGTGGAATGGTGACCCGAGAGATGTCGCTGTGGGCTTCTTGAGCGATTCGAAAGAGCTCGAAGCCTATACGAGCGCAAATGTTTCGCGTGTCGTCGTCCCATTTCTCGCCTGGAATCACATGAAGCGCCTACACAACAAGGAACTCAGCCCCAGACATTTCTCCGCCAGAGCTACATCGCCTAAACTTACCTGGTAGAACGTCACGAGTGCAGCGAATGTTAATCCATCGCAACTGCCTTTCAAGTGCAGCAACGGCAGCAGCAGCCGATACCCTTTGAAGCACAAGACGCGGATCGCTTCGATGTTGTCTGTCGCGCAGGCGATTTCAATGGCCATGGAGAGTTTGCGACTGTCTTCAAGCGCTTTGGTCTGAGCCGTGGTCAACGATTGGGCGTCCAAGTCGGAAGTCGTGACGAGCTTTCCATCCCTCTCCAAGTCGCCCGGCTCGTCGTGGCACAAGATCAGCAGTGCCTGGATGCAGAGGTTTAGTATCGGCACGGGGAATTGGGCCACAATGTCTCGCTTCAGTGCTTGTCTGTAGAACGGGTTGGCCATCCACGACGGCCTGCCAGTACACACGTGCGAGACGACGGCGTTGTACAGATAATGAGCGGCTTTGTTGGCTCGCGTTCCAAGCTGGGTGTCGTAGCACGCCTTGGCGAGATACCCGTGGCACATTGGCAACGGCAGCGGGTTGAGCGCCACGACTGGCTCTGAAGTTTCGCCGATGGAGTTAATCACTTCGTGTTTGTTGTCATAAGCAGCAACAGCGAAGACGTAGCTCTCGTTCGGTAGCAAGCCGGAGATCGTCACGTCCAAGTGTGGAGGGTACACGGGGGTGGCAGTTCCGGTGAGGTGGTTGCTGTTGAGCGAGACAGCAGTACCCACCCCCGTGGCCTTTGCGAATACCATGTAATATTCCACCCTTCGCTTTCGAAGCGATGGTAGTGAAGGCCGATACTCCACGATTTGCAGCGTGATCGCTGAGCTTGACCGAGATATGACGATAGGCGCCAGAGGGACAGCAGACTCCAGGGTTTCCGTCTTCATTGAAGCTAATTGGCGACAGAGCTTCTCCTCTTGCTGCTCTACTTGCTGCAGCAGTTGAATGCTCTCGTCTGCGATTGCCATTCGCTCTTTTAGCGACTTCTGTGGATGGACAAGCCGCTGGATGTTCAGTAAAACTCGCGCGTAGCAATTTTGATCGCACTCTTCGATGAGTTTGAACTCAGCGGTAGATAGCACGCTGCTTGCTTGTAGAGAAATTCCTGGCGTGACGATTGAAGGCTTCGAGTTGGTTTGGGGGAGAACGTCCACCATCGAGGCTGCCTGGAGCTCCAGTCGGTACAAAAGCAGCGTCAAGTCCACTTGATCACAACACAGATCCTGGTGCACAGCTCCAAATTGAGACCCTGTTCCTCGCACCCCGACGCGATCTCGAGGGTTTTCGCCTTCGCTTAGCGGACTGGAGTCCTTAATTGTGCAAGTGAATGAGTATTTGGAGATCGGCGTCGTAATTCCCGGGTCCGAAAGTCTGTCCACGACCGAGTGGAAGTGCGAATTGAAGTTCACTAACTCGCTCCGACGAGAGTTAATTCGCTCGAGGCATTGACGCACCACTTGGCTGCCTCTGCGCGCCTTCCCTCGGATCGACAGAAGCGTAGCCAGACGCACACAAACGCGACCGTGGAGCAGTAAATCTTCAAATTTCACGGCGGTGAAGGTGAAGTGGATCGTCAGCAGTAGCTCACACGTGAGACGTACGAATGGTCTCGACATTTGAGGCGGCTCCGTGGCGTCCAGCTCCTTCAGCATTGGGACCGCAAGCTCACGCCACATTTGCAGCGCTACAGACGTCAGTAATTCTGCGTTCGTACGAGAGATGGAGCCGTCGCCGTGGAAGACGCAGTCCTGCATGGCTTTCGACAGTCTTAAAAGGAGCTTCGATGCTGGAAGTTCACCCCCAGACACTGGCAACTGCTGTCGTGGCTTTAGCTTCACTTCCAAGCGCTCGTCTTCAGAGAGGGACTCCCACGACAGCCAGGACGCTTTGATCTCGTAAAGCGCCTCAAAAAGCTCAAGCAAGCAGCTAATGATGGACGCATCTCTCTCAAATAAACCCTCCGGCGTGGAGTTGAGTCGTGCATGGGCACTTTTTACGAGCAGAAGCATCTCATCACCGGGTTTTCCTAGTAGAAAGCTGTGCCGAATAGCGCTCAGGTGGAATGACACTGGGAAAATCGTGTTGTCCAGTGTTGACTGCGACGGGTTTTCTTCCTGTTCTTCTCCAATCAAGGACTTCAGCATGGGAGTTGCAATCTCCATAGCGAATGCAAGCAGCTCTGACATCATCTCGTTCGTTGGGAGCTGCGTGGTGGATGGGATCAATACGAACGTTCCTTGTCCTCCACACTTCTGCTTGACTTCGCGTGATAAACACTCCAAGGCATCAATCGCAGCGCGCATCTGGTCACGAACCTCTGGAAATGCCGCCTCAATTGAACTTCTAGTGACAGATTGACGTCCTGCTGCAGCTTTGACTCTTGTCGCTAGCATAGCTGACGTCGTCTCCGCTTGCGTCAGGACACGCTGCACGTCCGCCGGCAACGGCATGTCAAGCTCCTCCTCCTTACGCAGCCGCTGAACAATTTGTTGCAGGTACGCGGCACACGCCACTGCCGATTTAAGGTGTTGATCCCCTTTCATCGTCTCTTTCAGCGCCAAATCCTCATAGCAGTCGCAGATCGCCGAGCCAAGTTGCAGCCGCCACATAATGTACTTGGTCGTGGACAACGCCACCGCCGATTCCATGGCCAGCAGACTCCACTTTAGATACGCGACTACTTCTCGGGAAAAGCCCAACGCTTGCAGAGGATTCGCGATGGAATAAATGAACACAGACCCGTTCAACGTCAACCACGTGAACTGGCCCGAGTACTGACGCTCCATCGCCACCGCCGTCTCCATCCCAAGCCGCAAGAATGTCAACGCCTCGATCATTTTCTCCAGTCTTCCGGGATGTTTCACTAATCCATCACAGCGCTTTTGGACGTGGAAGCAGCTCATGGCTACCCCAAAGAGCGACCGAACGTAGGCTTGGCCCTCAACTCGACTCCGTTTTACGGTCGTTGGCGACGTAAAAGCGAGGATACGCTTGAGAACGCCTTGGGGGTTAGTGGCGGCGACTTCTTCCGGTGTTTTCTCCTTCGTTTCGTCCAGAACGAGCACTTTTTCGTAGAAAAACATGGAGGCGGCTCGAAATTCCTGATTGTGGTAGAACTTGTCGCCGAATACGAGGAGCAGCTCGGTCTTCTTGGTCGTGTTGATCTGGTCATTGGTGGCTTGCATCAGCCTGTCCACTAGAGGGGTCAGCTTCTGAGCGATTTCACCGTAGAAGGCCACTTCTTGACGAGCATTGACGACGTCTTCCGGAGAACCGCCGAAGCTTTCGGAGGTGAGCTCCTTGGATTGTTTCTCGCGGGTGAGCTGCAGTATTGTTGTGAACTCGCGCGTGAACTGCTCCACCACTACATCTGCGTCAGCATCGGCATTTGCATCGGCTCTGTCTTCAGGCGCTGAAGCTTTTGGGGCATCCGCCGACTCGATTCGGTTCCGTGTCCTGACCGTCTTCGTCATGGAATAGCTCGAGTTACTCACTCACCGTCCTCAGCACCCCCGCTGCGCTTGAAAGGTGCGACGTCGAGTGAGGATATGGACTCGGATCTTCTTTCGACGTCGAGTGAGGATATGGTCACGGATCTTCTTTCGAATGAAGGGTCGGAACAACTTACTTTCAACAGTCGAAAAGGGCGTTGACATGTCGAAGCCGACGGCGTTAGCGGCCTTTGCAGCCAAACAGCAACGGGTTGAGTTGGTTGATGGTCTTAGCAAGACGGTAGAGGGGAATCCACAGGGTAAGAGCCTCGCACAAGTGAAGGTTCCGTCGTTGAAGCCGCTAGGCGATGGTGGAGATAATGGTGGTAGCAATGGCTTGGGAACTCCCTTGAAGGTGTTAAATGGGCTGCAGCCTGTCGGTGATGGTCGAGGATCTTCTTCTCACAAGCTGACTAGTGATTCCGAGCCAGCGGAGACTCTGTCACGACGTCAATCCAGTCTGAAGCCCCTGACGTCAGTGAGCGGCGACAACCAAGGAGGAAAAGCTGAAGCAGAGACCCCGCCAAAAGCAGACGAGGGTCAAAAGGAACCGGACAAACCGAAGACCAAAGCCGTTGATGAAGGTGCTCAGCCCAATGCGGAAACCTCTTCTGGTCCAGACGAAAGTGCAGCGATCGGTACCAAAGCTCTGTCTGGAGATGCCAATAGTGACGACGATGACTTCAATTTTGATGATGCTGACAGTGAAGAAGAGGAAGGCACTACAGCTAAAGCAGAACCAGCAGAGCAAGGAGCAAGTTCGACTCCGGCGACTGCAGCGAAGCCTGCTGCTATTGACGTGGAGGAACTCTATGATTGTCCTCCTGACTTAAACAACGAAGCCTCTCACTCACAGCAAGAGAAGTACGTCCTCTTTGGTTAAAGTTGGAGAACAACAACGTATTTAACCTTTGCTTTAGTGCTCTTCGTAGGCAGCCAAAGGTGTTTTTGCCCCGGGCAAGCGACATCGAATTGTTCCACGTAGTCCTGACCGAGGATACCGATCGATTGGAGCAGTTTCTGGAGGAGATATCCCCTCCAGAAATGCTCGAAATTGTTGACGATTCCGGTCGCAACCTCTATCACTACGCTGCTCTTTCAAGAGATAAACTGGTGCAGGATCTGGTCTTCCAGCACGTCAACTCGTATCGAGACACAGAGTTTGAGATCGAGTTGAAAGCTCTGATGCGCAAGAAGGACCAGATGAATGGGTATGAAGAGCGACGCATTGGCTTTACCTTTTTCAGAGATGCCATAACGTCGTGTACTTCTGTGTGGCCAGGTGGATGCAAGAGAAGAAGTCGAACGGGAACGCGTGGGTGCCACCTCGAGTGAAAGAGCTGCAACGCGAGACGACAAAGCAAAAATGCGCCGACTGGACTCAAATATGCGGCAGTGTGGACGAGAATGGGCGCTCCTTCTTCCACTATGTGAGTTTGGGAAAGGTTTCATTCATGAAAAACCCCATAGATTCTACTAATGGACACTGTTTGCTGCTCAGCTTGCCACTACAGCATCACAGGTCCCCATCGAAGATGACTACGAGTTCAGTAGTGTTCTTCGTTCCAAGCCCAGCATTTTGTCTTCTCGAGGTAGTCAACATTTGCATTAGAAACCACAAGTTTGCACCTCACTAATTATTACGCGTTGTTTGCTAGATAACTTCAAAAAGCTCGCACTCCACTACGCAGTCGAAAGCGGGAACCTTCAGCAAGTCAAGTGGTATTTTCAAATGGGGGTCAGACTGAGCCAAGCGGATGTCGACTTGCTGTTTTCATTCAACGTATCCCGAGTTATGGAGAACATTATCCTGCGTCAACTCGAGTCGATTGACATTCAAAACTACTACCTACCAACATCAAGAGGTGACAGTGAAGAAAACGCCAGCCACTGCGACCCCGGAGTTAGTACCTTCGTGCTGGCCAAGTTGCAGCGGATCACAGACGACAGTGCTGGACGTTTGCACCAGTTACCGCTGCACCGCGCTGCAATGTTTGGGAATGTCCGTGCTGTGGAACTTCTTCTCGAAGAAGGAGCAGATCCAAGAGCTCGCGATGCAAACCAGTGGACCCCATTGCATGTACGTGGAGGTATTGTGATTCCGGAATTGAATCATAATTGCTTAATTTTCTATTGCTGTAGTATTGCGCTGAAGAAGCCACAGATAACCACTTAGCTATCGCTCGCCTTCTCATGGAGACGCCCCAATCCGTCGACGTAAATGCGAGATCCCTAAAAGGCCGATCACCGCTCCATGTAGCTGTTCGTTCGAGAAAACGCAAGATGCTGCACGGCGACGGTAGTTCAAACGATGAAGATCGCTTGGCGTTTGTGAAGTATCTTCACGAGTGCAAGGCAGATCTGGACCTCAGGGATGCGAGTGGGGCGACACCATTACTTTTGGCTTGTCGTGGTGACGATGTGAGTGTGATTGAATTCCTTTTGCGCGCAGTGTGTGATTCAACTGCGACGGGCGACAACAAGTGGAACGCGCTTCATTTTGCCGGTACGATGGGTACTCCCAGCTTCTGATAGTACCGCACAAAGTTCACGTTTAGGTCTTGTTGCCAGCAATTCGAGGGAATCCCAGAATGATATCGTTCCTTCAGTCGTGGGATGCCGACTCGCGGCTGTGGAGCGACTCGCCTGGCATTCAGGGCAGAAAGCCTATTGACGTCGCAAAGAGTGACAACGTCCGGCAAATACTCGTGGTAACACCTCACCTCTCAACACTATCTCTCTGTGAATGGTCAACTCATGAACTTGTGGTAATTAGAATCTTTGGAATGAATGTTACAGCGGCAATGTCGATCAAGTGCGGCGTTTGCTGCTAGCTCGTTCAAAACGAGGCTCAAAGCCGTCCGAGCGTATCGGATTCGTATCAGTGAATGACAAAACAGCGCAAGCTGAAAGAACTCCACTCCATCTAGCGGTACGGCTTCAATTCCACCTCACTATTGACTGAGTAAACAAGCAAATTGACCCCTTTATCTGTAGGTTCTGGGGTATATAGACGCTCTGCAGTCTTCAGAGACTACGACTGTCGCCAAATCGTCACGTGAAGAGCGCCTTAAGCTCCAGAAATCATCGGAATTGAAACGAACCGCTCCAAGTCGATTCTTGCAGGTTGCGATCCTGCTGCTTCAAGCTGGAGCTGAGTTACGTGCTGCCGACAAGTGGGGGATTACCCCTCTCATGCTCGCTGCTACCCTGAAGGATACCATCTTCATGGATTCTCTTCTCGAGCGAATGTCCGACGAAGACGATCTCTTAGCTGTTGATGCAGACGGCAACACCGCCTTGCACTACAGCTACGCATTCTGCCAGGTACACTACGTGAATGGTCATTGAGTAGACGGACGAATACTCACATTGTCTATGATAGGCTCAAGTCTCAACAATGCTTGAAGACCAGATGGATGATGTGGTGAGTAGACCTCCTACTTAGTACTCAGCAAATCTGTCAATTTTACTCACGAAATCACATTTTGTTTTAGGAAATCGAAAACAACCAGGGAAAATCCCCATTCGAGATGACAGGATACCGTCACAAAATCTACCCAACGGAGTACCGTGACTTCCTCAAACAGCAACAAGACTTCCGACGACGCCAGCTTATCGCGAGCTCAACAACCTTCAAATGAATCGACCTCCAAGTAAGTATATTGTTACACAGCTTTCTGCTTCATAGTCCAAGGCTCCTCTCTTCCGAGGTGCGCGCGGTTATTAATTGAGTTCTGGTCTGGTCTTGGTCGTAGATACTCCTCTCTCTTCTCTGCTTAGAAGCCTTCGAACGTGTCGCTGCCCGAGAACTGCCGGATCTTGGTGTCCTCCGGGTACGCGTCGAAGTTGCCGGCATCGAACGCGTCCTTGATCGCGGGCGTGTACGGCGCCTTCATCGTCTTCTTGACCATCGCGGCCCAGTCGAACTTGGCGTTCGCGAAGAAGGGGTGGTTCACCACGTCCTGCATGCCGCCAGCCAGCGAGCCGATGCGCAGCGCCGGGTTGGTCTCCAGCAGCTTCATGACCAGATCCCTGGCGTCCGGGTCGAACTTGGGCGGGAACTTGACCATGGCACGGCCCTGGAGGATCTTCTCGAAGATCTTGTTCTGGTCGTTGTGCTGGAACGGCGTGCGGCCGGCTATGAGCTCGTAGAGCAGGCAGCCGAGCGCCCAGTGGTCCACCGCCTTGCCGTGGCCCTTGTTGAGCACCAGCTCGGGGGCGAGATACTCAGGAGTTCCACACAGCGTGAAGGAGCGTTCGTAGAGCGCACCATTGCGGTAGTACGGCACGTGCTTGGCGAAGCCGAAGTCGACCATCTTGAGGTACCCGGCGCTGTCGATGACCAGGTTCTCGGGCTTGAGGTCGCGGTAGGCCACCGTCATCTTCTGCAGGTAGCGGAGGGCCTCGACCACGTTGGCAGAGTAGAACCTCGCGGCCGAGACGTCGAACGCGCCGCAGACGCCCTTGGCCACCTTGAAGGCCTTCTCGTAGAGCAGACTCCACAGCTCACCGCCCTGCACGAGCTCGAACAGCATGTAGAGCTGGTTGGCGTCCTGGTACGTCTCGTGCAACTTGAGGATGAACGGGTGGTCGCACTCGGCGATGATGCCCTTCTCGTACATGACGTTCTTCTGCTGGTGGGTCTCGACGATCAGCGCCTTGGACATGCACTTGAGCGCGAACGCCTGGTTCGTGGGGCGGTGGCGTACGATGATCACGCGGCCGAAGGTGCCCGTGCCGATGGTGCGGATCTTCTCGAGGTCCTTGTACAGGATCTTCTTGGCCGCCGGAGCTGCGGGGGTAGCGGATCCGGGGCGGACATCGCTTCGTCCACCGAGAACCGACTGCTGCACGAGCTGCTGGCGCTGAATCTCGCGCTGCATGATGTGGTCGAGCTTGCCCAGGAGCTGCTCGAACGCCGCGCGTTGAAGCGTGAGGCATTCCACTCGACCGACCGCAACGCAGTCCGCAGCACGAGGCTCGTTCGCCAGTAGAGCGCGTTCTCCGAAGAACTCGCCCGAACGGAGCTGCATGATCTCGAAGCCCGACTTGCGCACGCTCACCTTGCCGTCCGAGATCATGTAGAACGTGTCCGCGGCGTCACCTTCCTTGATAATGGTGCTCTTGTCCTCAAAGGAGACGACGTTCAATGCGTGTGCGAGGATGTCGAGCTCGTCGTCGGTCAGCGACGACAGCAGCGGCACGCTACGCAGCACGCGGATGCGCATCTGACGGTCGATCAGCGAGCGCAGCGGACCCAGCAGCTTGGTGAACTCGGCGCGGTCCATGACGTAGCAGTCCACGGGACCCACCGCGATGCAGTTGGCCTGACGCGGCTCGTTGAGCACGAGAGCCATCTCGCCGAAGTAGTTGCCGCGCTGAAGCGTCATGAGCTCCTTCTCGGCCTCGTCGCCGCTTCCGGTTCGACTCGTGCAGCGCACCGTGCCCTCCACGATGATGTAGAACGTGTTGCCGTCCTCGCCCTGTCGGATGATGTAGTCGCCGTCGTTGAAGCGCTGCAGCTTGAGCGCCGCCGCCACCTTCTGCAGCTGGTTGTTGCTCAGACGCTGCAGCAGCTCGACGTTCTTGAGGAAGTTGACGCGCGCGAGCTGCGTGGCCGACGCAGTGGTGGCCATGATCTTGCGGAAGGTAGTGCGCTCTACCGTCCACAGGATGCAGCCCGTGGTGGCGCGGATCGTGGCCGCGCGCGGGCAATTGTAGAGCAACGCCAGCTCCCCAAAGGCGTCTCCGTTCGTGTAGGTGCCCACGAGCTTGCCATCGATCACGATGTCGCAGTTGCCGCTCTCCAGCACGTAGAAGCACTTGCCCGACGTGCCCTGGGCGATGACCGCCTCGCCCGCCTGGATGGTGACCATGGCCATGACGTCGATCATCTCGTCGATCTCGCCCTGGTCCAGCGAGCTGAAGAGGTAGTGCGCCTTGAGCGCCTTGGTGATCATGGCTCGGGTCTGGTTGTTCTTGGGCACGCGCACGTGCTGCGTGCTGTCCAGGTCGCCGGGTTCCACCGCGTCCTCCTTGATGGGGGCACGACGCACGCCCTTGTGCTCGTTCAGGTCGAGCACGTTCATGGCCGGAGGAGCAGCGTTAGCGCTGGCATTGCCACTGCCACCCAACTGCACCGTCGTGGTCGTCGCAGCAGCCGACGAGTTCGCGCTCGGCTTGATGGTCGGGGGCGACGGCGGCAGGATCAAATCCTTCATACGCTTGGAGAAGTCCATGGTTCAACTGCTTGCTCGCGTGCTAGGCGACGCGGGCGGTCTTCCGAAGGACGGGGGTGGGCGCTGGGGGGCGGCGGGGGCTGACTTGCTTGGAGGCGAAAGCGAAAGTGATCGACACCATCAAGCACGTGGAGACACCGGAAGCATCGCCCGATAAGGAAGCATGGGCCGTGTCCGACAAGAAACCAGCTAAGAATACCGAGTCGATGGCGACATGGTTCACTGCCTTCTTGTCGTCTTAGTCATGCGAGCCTTCGAGGCGCAGGAATAGCAGGATGGCAACAATGGGCATAGCTTTTATACTGTAGAGCTGTTGAAGCTTTTTGGCGACAAACCGTCGGTCGTTTCGTTGATCTGCATGAGGTTTGGAGGCAAAGCAGCGAGTGAACGGATATAGGTCGGGGGCGGGGCAACGATGGCCCATGAGCGAGTGGGGAAGCGCGTGCGGGTGTATTGGTCTGACGAGGAGGAGTGGTTTGAAGGCACTGTCCAGGACTATGATGAGACCCAAGGGTACTACGTCGTGTACGACGACGGAGATGAACGGTGGGAACCCGATGGACAGCCGATGTTGGTGGAAGGCGAAGAGGAAGCGCAGACGAATGAGAACTACGAGGCGCTGACTATTGAACGTGATCCAGATCGAACGCCTGAAATGATGGAGCCGCCAACGTCACCTGGAAGCGACTATGATGACGATTATGAGCAAGAAGCGAGTCACCAACAGCTTGAGCGCGACGACGATGCTACAGCCAATGTTAATAATGATACCCCTGACGACCACGACACGGCGCAGGAAAATGACGTGGCCGAGAACGAGAACGATATCGATAGTGGCTCCCTCGAAGAGAAGGAGGCTGACCAACAAGACCAGGATAATGGTGTGCAGGAGAGCAAGGATGACCGCGCAGGCCTTGATGACCGGGTTGACAGCGATGGTGACAACAGCGAAGGTGAAGGGTCGGGCGCAGAATCGGAGATGCCTCCGACTTTTGCCAAAACTGCATCCAAGTTATCCGCCGGTAGTACAGGTCGACCTCATTCTACAACCGCCGTACCTTCGACAGTACCTGTTCCAGTGAAAGGACTTCTGGAGGGGAGAGTACTACGCGCTACTGGTCTCCAAACAAACAGAGCGCTCGCTCCCAACGCGTTTGTACGGGTGTCTTTTGTCGAGTCCGGTGATACAACCCACGCGAGTGCCATGCTTCGTTGCAAGGAGACTCTCTCCACAACGAGTATCATTCGAGGCTCCGTCAGTCCTGTATGGAGTGACGACCCGCTAAGTGATGCTGGTGGGGATAGCTCGAATGGCGACTTTAAACTTGAATTACTCCCAAAGATCATCCCTCCTGCAACGAAACCCGCGTGGCACCAACTTCCAGGCGATGTTCTCTTCACAGTCTTCTCCGCTTCGAGGTCTGACAACAGCTCCCGCGCCGGATCAAACGAACACATTGGCCAAGCAACCGTGTCCTTACGAACTCTATTGCAAGACTTATTAACCACCTCTCCATACACAGTACGCGTCCTTGAGCTTCGATCTCGCAGCGGAAAGCGCCTCGGGTACGGGAATGCTTCAACAAGGAGCCTCTTCGACGATGGCAGACCTGAAGCTCAGACTTTAGTCGCGTCATTCCGCTTCATCCCAACGTACGAGACCAAAGGTCTCGTACGTAAAACCAAGGAAACGGTACCTCGTTCCTTGCGAAGCGTACCGAGTGTACCAAGATTAAATACCGGGATAGCCCCCGCTAAAAGTTTATCTCGAGCTACTGCACGACAGGATAAAGCTTACACTGCAAAGCGAACGAAACCAGCTCAAACAAGCAGCAGCTCCATTAATCGGCGACGATTTGAGAAGCAGGTCGCGAAGGATAACCGATCTTTTGCTAAAAGACTGGAGTGGACAGAGGCTCGACGCACTCGTCGATCAGCACAAGCCAAAGCTCAGGAGAAGAGCAAGGTGACTCCACCGCAACATGGAGCGAGAAAACATGGACACAAAGCCTCGTCTGGGATCAACCGGACCAAGTACGTACAACAAATCGCAGCGGAGAACAAGGCGATAGGTAAACGACTACAGAATATCCTCGGTAGTGACGAAGGTGCTCGAAACCCAGAGAAGTTTTCGAGTTGGGCAGCGGCGGAGCCGAAAGACAGCGCAGACTGCGACTACATGGACCGAGACAAGCTGCATGCGCAGGACAAGCGCTGGCAGCGGCAGGTTGAGCTCGATTTCCTCATGGAAAAGGCCCAAACCAAGTATCAGCAGCAAAATCAAATGGTGGAGGAAGTCATGGAGCTCCAAGAAGCGGTGGCATCATTGAAAACCCAAGTGGATACGCTCAACAAGAGCGTGCTTCGCCTCGATATCCTCAACAAGAAGGACCAGCACGTTCGTGACTGTCTTCTACGTGCCGCTGTAACGTCAGGCACCAAGCCGGCGAAGGCGTCACCTCGTCAACCGAGTATCAAAACGGTTAGAACCGAGAGTAGCAACAACAACAACCAGGTAGACGGCGAGACTTCAGGGAAGCACCGCAAAGAGGAAGAATGGGAGCTTCTAACGCAACACCGAGATCGCCTTCAAGCGGACAAGCTGAAGCTAAGTCAAGAGTTGAAGGCTCTCAACCAACAGGACCTCGATCTTGACAACGAGATCAACGACCAACAGGCCAAGTGGGAACATGCAGTAGCGACGCAGCTCTTCCACCACCAAATGGAGAAGAACAACGCAACCCAAGCTCAGAAGGCGGTTCAAGAGATGAAGAGGAGACAGAAAGCCCTCGAGCTGCCGAGAGAGGAGGAAGAGCAGTGGGCGTGTTACCAGGCTCATCAAGAGCTAACACAACTCCAAATCGCTATTCAGATACTCAAAGACCAGCGCGGTGAAGAGCCTCGTCGTTTGGCTGCTACAAGAGCGTCAAGTTCCTCTTCCACCGTGGTCTGCGACCACCTCACGAAGAAGATTGGTAAGCAGAAGGCCAAACTACAGCAGCTTCAAGCTGAAGTAGAGCGACGACGCAGTGACTACCATGCTATGATCGCTAGTGGTGGGAACGAGAGTCTACGGAGGCGCGTACAGGAGCTGCAGAAGCTCGCCTTCCTATGCAAGACGCAAGCTACACACGTCAAGAAGGCGGAGCGGATTGCACAGCGCAAAGGGGAGCAAGTGGACATGGAGTTCCAGCGACGCATGTTCAATGAGCAAACTGAAACAGAGATTGTATTGAAGAGACCTCATAAGCAGTAAATGGAATAATGCAATCTACACATGAACTAAGCCAAGCCAAGGGTACGATCGTACCGCTTACCAAGCCATGTCCCGGCCGAGGATCGCGTACAGCTTCTCATTGTACGGAGCGTAGAAAGCGGCAAGCTTCGCGCGGACTGCATCGTCGATGGGGTCGTACTTGCGCGTGTTCTTGGCGGAAGTGTCCTTAATCCGGTGGTACGGCAGGTCCAGGAAGTTGAACACCTTGTCCATCGTGGCCTGTACAATACACCAAAAGCAAGTTAGTAGCAGTTTAGAGTGAGATACCAGCAGTTGACTACGTACGTGAAGCTTCTCCGTGCTCTTGAACTCGTCCAGAGTGAGCAGCAGCACGTTCTCCTTTCCGTACGCCTCGATCCAGCCCGCCAGCTCCAGCGCGTACAGTCCGCGCGCTACGAAAGAGTGTGCGCCGTGGTCGAACTCGAGCTGCTTGCGCATCACCTTCTCGTCAAACTCCTCGAAGTCCATGTCCGGGTGCACACCGAGCTTCGACAGCTCCTCGATCTCGTCGTCGACGATCTGCTCGAAGCTGCGGCCCTTGAGGTGGTGGTGGCCGCGGTTGCGCAGCTGCTTCTCGGAGCCCTCCGTGTCTGCGGTCATCGAGTAGTGCGAGTAGGCGCGCTCCACCGGGTTGCGCATGATAGCCATGATCTTGCGGCAGTGCGGGATCACCTGCTTCATGCGGTTGATCACTGTCTTTCCACCGAGCATGTAACTGGGCGTAGCCTCACCCGACATCAGCGACGGGAATCGGTACAGGATCTTGCGCTCCAGGTACGTGTCCTCGAAGTACCGGAGGTGCTGCTTGGCGCCTTCAGAAGTCGAGGCGTCGGGCAACTTCTTGTTCCATCGCCAATCGAAATAGTGGGTCTCCTTGCGCTTGGCAGGCCACACGAGGTCGTGCTGCAGGATGTAGTCGTAGAGCGACGTGGTGCCGGCCTTCTGCGCGCCGATGACGACGAACGAGGGCGGCACGCGCTTGCCGTAGTCCGTGGACAGGTCCACCGAGCGACGCGTCTGCCACACCGTCGTGCCCTGCTGGAGATCCATGCGGTTGAGCGGGAAGCCCTCGTCGACGTAGTCGAAGATCATGTGCACGCGGTGCTGGTCCCAGTTGTTCTTGACGCGGTGGCGGCTGATGTTGTTGAGCTCGTAGAGGTTGCCCTGCTTGAACTCGTAGCGCTGCATGTTCTGGTCGTTGGGCCCCACCATGAAGTCGATGTCGGGGCTCGTGAACACGGGGATGTGCATGCGGTGCGTGAAGTGCACCCACGAGCCGGTGTCGTGGTGCACGGGGATGTCGGCTCCAGGCGGCATGGACGCCAAGATGCAGCGCACGATGCGGTTCACGGGGATGTTGATCTGCTCGAAGATCGGGGCGAGCTCCTTCTGCCACGAATGGTACCACGGGAACGTGAAGACGTTCTTCAGGTAGTCGTCGCAGAAGACGAACACGACCTTGCCGATGCCCCACGTGTCGTGGCCGGCGCGACGCACGGGCACGTTGTCCTTCTGGTTGGCCGGGTCCCAGAGCTCGCGGCCGCCGGCCAGGATCCGCTTCTGCAGCAGCGAGATGTCGATGTTCTCCTGCACGGGCACCACCATGGCAAAGTCCTTGGCCACCTCTTCAGGGAGCTCCTGCATCGGGACCTTCTTGTGTCTGCAGTGCGATTGATCATTGCAGGGTGTTAGTGCATTGCACATTACAATTGTTTGATGCGCATCAGCGTTGTGACACATTGTCGCTCCTTACTCTAGGGGCACCTGGGGGATGGCGGTCATGCTTGCTGTGGCGGCGGTAAAGAGCGGTGGGGGCTGTGCTCAGGTGGTCAAGGCGGGCTCTGCAGGGCCAGCAGCGCGGGTGTCGAGGCGGTGGATGCGGGCCAGCAGATCAGCGACGTCTCCATGCAACGTCAGTCGATGCGCCACACCACGCGCACACGAGGCCTCACTTCGGTGTGCGGCACACCAATCCGCATTTAGGGGGTGCGACTGGTCCCGACGTCAAGTGTACCTCGTCGCTGGTACAGCGCGGATTAGGGGAGTGCAAGCTGAGCGATTGGCTGGCAGACCCACCGTTTAAGCGCGCTTAGCCGCGTTCCGATAGTAGCCGGGGTTGGGCGTTTAAGCGCGCTTGGTTGGGCCGGCCGGTGTGGTTGGTTCCCAGCGCTCACGGGCCGAGCCCAGAGCCTCGGGCAGTCTTTTTGCGGCGCCGTCTTCATCAAGTTTCAATTTTAAGACTAGCAATATGGTACGTTGCCTCTGGCGATTGAGATGAGGCCGGCGCGCAATGCGCCGAGCCAATGAGCATGCGCAGGTGAATGTCCCGGCGAGTCTGGCCGGGTTCCGCGCAACAAGCGGCACTGGAGCTGCTGCGGCTGGCTCGCAATCATGCAGCAAATAAACAGTGTCAATCGATGGATGGATGTCTGTCTGTCTCTCGCGCTCCGCTCTCTTCCGACCTTCAAGCGGCGAGTGGATTGCAGTACAATATGAGCGCGTGGACGAAAGGATCGCAGGACTACGCTACGAAGCAGAAAGGATAAACAGGTCAACGAGCAATGGATACAATGTCGGACGGAGAGCGAGAACGCGGAGACAGATACACCAGCTACGAAATACTGCGAGCAGCAGCAGCTACAGCAGCCTACAGACGCCGGACACTTCACCTGCCACTGCAACGGATACACACACAGGTCGAACAGGTTGCTAACGTACGGACTGCACTTGTGCTGTGATCGCTATTGCAGGGTATTGATCTTGTCGCTGGTGGCAAGGTCGTCGGCAAGAAGAACCGCACGAACCCCAAGTCGGACAATGTGTACCTGAACCTGCTCGTTCGCCTGTACCGTTTCCTGGCTCGTCGCACGGACGCCAAGTTCAACGACATCGTGCTGCGTCGTCTCTACCAGAGCAACACCAACCAGGCTCCTCTGTCCCTGGGCAAGGTCGCTCGCTTCATGAAGAAGCACGAGGGCAAGATCGCCGTCGTGGTGGGCACCGTCACGGACGACATCCGTCTTCTGAACGTCCCCAAGCTCTCGGTTGTGGCCCTCAACTTCACCGAGACGGCCCGCGCTCGCATCGTCAAGGCTGGCGGTGAGTGCCTGAGCTTCGACCAGCTGGCCTTGCGTGCCCCCAAGGGCTCCAACACGGTGCTGCTCCGTGGCGCCCGCAAGGCCCGTGGCGTGTACGCCCACTTCGGCCACAAGTCGACGCTCGAGTCGGTGCACACGCACGACCACGTCAAGCCGTACGTCCGCAGCAAGGGCCGCAAGTTCGAGCGCGCCCGTGGCCGCAGGAAATCGCGTGGCTTCAAGGTGTAAGCGGCCTAGCCACGAACACTCTGAAACCAGGCCTTCTCTGTCTTGTGCCTTCCGGACGTGGATTTCTCAAGCGGTCGTCTTCAAGTGGCGGGTGTGGCGGTGCTAGCGGCAGTTTGGCTAGGAGCTGCTGCGTGCTGGCGGCGAGCTTGTCTTGCTGTGTGGCGCCACTGCTGCAGTCGTGGAGTCGACTTCTTGCTTATCAGCGGTTGGAATAAACAATCCCAGGGAATAAAATTGAGACGCGCACCAATTTGACTTTATTCGTATCCTATTGCGCATCACGATGAGGTGAAGCGTGTCAGTGCACTTCAACGTGCGCAACGGAGGGTATATTATCTGATTGATGATGAGGCTCACGACAACAGTGAACGCAAGCAACCAGGTGCATGTTTGTTGGCTAACTCATTTCCTACGCGAGAGAATGTACTTGAGCTTGGCGACGATCTCGGCTGTTCAAGTCAACGACGTATGACCAGATGTGCATTAGTCCACCATTGAGGGGGTGACAGTGAAGCCGACCAAGTCCAGTGCAGCACGTACCACATTCATAGGGCGAGTCCGCTGTGTAGTCTGTGATGATCTCCTCGATGCTGTCCTTGAAGTAGATCTGGAACTCGGACGGGTCCTGGTTGAACCGCACCCAGACGACACCAGACATAGGCCGCTCCGCCTGCAGTCAACACGAAAGAAGACAACGGATAACAACGCATCAGCACCTTTGCCGCACAGTACAATAACCTTGCAACAGCAACACCGGCACGTACAATCTTCGTGGACTTGCTCGATGTGATGACGCGCTCTCCCACTTTGCGGTTGTAGATCTTGTTGAGATCGATGCCCAGCATACGCTGCTGCTTCTTACCATACTTGTTCTTCTTGATAACGTGCCACTCTTTGAACATTGCGGCAGTAACATCGTTGAACATAAACGTCTCTGGAGGAGGACGGGAACGACTGTCCACATTCGCGGTCTCCTCCACCGCCGACGGTGCTGGGGCTGAAATCTGAGGTGCATCGGCGAAGATTTCTGAAAAAAAAGAACATAACGCCTTGTTAGAACCTGCCGCACAATAGATGGGGACACGAACACAAGCTTACTCGTTGCAAGTGTCACCTCGTGGAGGTTAAGAGGCCGCAGCTTGGTGTGCATGTCGATCTCATCGCTCGCGAGGTCCAGACGTTCGCGGTCTGCCTCGCTGATCTTAAGCACATAAAGCTCTTGGAAGAGCTGCAGTCTGTGCTTTTTGTTGAGAGTCGGCAGTAGGTCTTGGCCGACCGTGGTCCCGTCAATGGCCACCACAGTGTAGTCGTCGCTCTTCGGCCTACAACATAGCAATAAAACGACAAGGATAGCGATGATATATCACTCAACCAATCCAGCAGTATGTTGCAATCCGCACATGAAGATTTTGAGGAAAGCCTTGTCGTTGGGCAGTGGCGCCTTGGCGGCTGCAGCGCTTGGTTTCGCCGCTGCAGCAGGTGCAGCAACATCTACACAGCACAACACACAAATGATCAGTCACTCCATCATCAAACCAACTATCACCATGACAAAGCTGCGGCATACCAGCAGGCGCATCGCCCGACGGCGGGCACGCATCCGGCCGCTCACACAGGCAGTACTCATGGCCTCCCGCATCACCAAAGTTTTTAATCTTCCGAGACCGGTCAAGAGCTGCAACACACAACAACCACCCACCAGCAACACCCCATCAGCACAAGCATACCCCCCTCTCATAAACAACACACTTCACCTGGGAAGTCCTCATCCGGGATGCCGTCCGAGTCGTGCAGTCGAAGCTCGTAGCACTCCGGATGCCCATAGTACAGCGGCGGCTGACGCGTCTCCGTCTGGTGCACCCTCAGCAGCTCCTGGATCGCTTCGTCCACCGTCGACACGTCATACAGATCGATCTTCATCTCGTCCCTCGTGGGCAAGTAGATGGTCAGGTGCAGCACGGCTCCTCCGTCCGCCCCCATCATCTGCGGCCTGGCGCCCATGGCCGCAGCCGCCGGGCCCTTGAGTGCCTTGTCCAGCAGCGACGACTCGTGGAACGAGATGGGCTCCACCTCCTCCTTCTCGAAGGTGAAGCCATCTCCCGGCTGCTTCTTGTCTCCAGCTGCAGCTGCACTGTCCTCCTTCTCCCCATTCTTGACACTTGCTGCAGTGCTGTTCTTCTTGTCGCGACCTGCTTGGGTCGACGTGCGGCGCCGTGACGCAGCGGCGCTGGAGGCCACGCTCTTCTCGCGCGTGTCGCGCGTCTTGACGGCGTCGTCCCCCGTCTTGGCGCCTCCGTTGGCCGTCGAGATGCTGGCGCTGCTGCCCTTGCGCAGACCCTTGGGCGACTTCTTCCCGGCTGAGGAGGACGAGCCCGAGGTTGACGCCAGCGGCTTGAAGGCCGTCATCTTGTCGATCCACGAGTTGCGCAGCTGCGACTCCATCTTGGGCGACGAGTTGTAGATGCGGTCCACCTCCGAGTCCTGCCGGTCGTGGAACGTCGGGCTGTTGCACGCCGCCAGACGCATGAGCCCCACCACGTGGTTCAGCTCGCTCAGCTCCGTGAACTGCATGGCCACCACAGTCGCTACAGTGCGCTAATGCCAACGCAGGAAGGAAGCTCACGGTACTCTACTCTACTCGCTACAACGTACGGTACCGCCTTCCCTCTCTACAAGGTACCATACTTTATGTTCCATACACAATCTGAAACTATTTACGTATCTAGCCGCTTAGATTCAACTGATTTACGATTATGTAGCCATCCGTTCCCCGATCCAAAGGAAGCCACTGCCCGCCTGATCCCCATCGTCTCACACACGCACACCCGCATACTTTCATCCATGTCGTCGACGGGGGCGGCCGCGACGGGCGGGGCGGAGGACGCGACGTTCCCTGCGTCCAAGGCCGTGATCCTCATCGGTGGGCCCAACCAGCAGGGCAACCACTTCCGGCCGCTGTCGCTGGACCTGCCCAAGCCGCTCTTCCAGCTCGCAGGCCGCGAGATGCTCTACTTCCACGTCGAGGCGTGCGCGCGCGTGCCCAATTTGCAGGAGATTTTGATGATCGGCTCGTACGACGAGGGCCTCTTCTCGCGCTTCTTCGACTCGGTCTGGCGCCGCTTCAACGTGCCCATCCGCTACCTGCGCGAGGAGAAGGCGCTGGGCACGGCCGGCGGCATCCGCTTCTTCCGGGACGAGATCCTCGAGGGGGACCCGGCCAGCCTCTTCGTGCTGCACTGCGACGTGTGTTGCGCCTTCCCGCTCAACGAGATGATGCACTTCCACCTCAAGCACGGCGGCTCGTGCACGGTGCTGGGCAAGCGCGTGTTCCACGACGAGGCCAAGAAGTACGGCTGCCTCGTGGCCGACCCCATGACCAAGGAGATCCTGCACTGGGCCGAGAAGCCAGAGACGTTCGTCAGCGACATCATCAACTGCGGGGTCTACCTCTTCGACGTGTCGCTCATGGACACGATCGTCAGCGTCGGCGATAAGATCAGCCGCCAGAGGCTGCGCAGCGAGTCCAGCAGCGAGGCCAACACGCAGCACGATCTCAAGAAGCTCTTCCCGGAGTTCAGCAACCTCGACAACCTCCGGTGCGTGGAATTTTGGAGTTTTATTGTCTTGATAGAGATGTTTTTAACATTATTTTTGTGGCTTTTGGGGCTAGCTTGGAGCAGGACGTGTTGTTGCCGCTGGCTGACCAGCATTGCCTGTATCTGTATGAACTGGGAGACTTTTGGTGCCAGATCAAGACGCCCGGCATGGCCATTACGTGCTCGGAGCTCTACATGCAGCGGTTCCGGTTTACAAACGCCAGTGCACTGAGCACAACGGGCGGGAAGCTCTCTCCGATCATTGAGGGCAACGTGGTGGTGGACTCGTCGGCCAACGTGCACCCGACGGCCAAGCTGGGCCCGAACGTGACGATCGCAGCGGGCGTGACGATCGGACCAGGAGCTCGAGTCGCCCATTCGATCATCCTGGAGGGTGTGACCATCAAGGACCACGCGTGCGTGCTCTTCTCGGTCATCGGGTGGAATTCCATCATCGGCCAGTGGGCCCGCGTCGAGGGACAGCCGCCCAACGCGTCGCAGATCCAGGTGCACTCGGCCGAGACGGCGCTGGTTCGGGATGTCACAATCTTCGGTGTGTCTGTCGTTGCGAACCCGGAGGTCATCATTCGCAACTGTATCGTGCTGCCTCACAAGACTCTCACGCAGAGCTACCACGATGAAATCCTATTGTAAAAGAGCTCATTGTTGGCTCTGCTCTTTTAAACCTTCACAGTGTTGCGTTAATCTATCGAGTTTTGGTTAATGAATGGTGAAGTAGGACCGACTGTATGTAGTGCATCGATTCGCCATCCGACATTTAGACTTCCTCTCGACTAAGGCTTATAGACCTGTATCTACGCGATCGGGATTGGGACGAAGCCCTCACAGCACGTCTTCGTTCATTTTCCATGCCTCCAGAAAGATAACCACCTTGTCCACGCGCGTACATGCGTTTGAGTCACTGCAATTGTTGCTACGGCACTTAATCCACACCCTCAACAGGTACTAAATCATGTCGCCACATAGTCCCCATGTTATCAGTCGTCGTTGCACCATCGCAATGCGATAGAAATGCGTGTGGCACCAGCTCTCAGCCTTCAAGAACGCTTCATCCAGTTCCGACAAGCAATTGTCGTCAAATTTAGTCGTCAACACCAGACGAACAACGGATTGCTCTTGCTCTTGAGCCCGAGCCAGAATCTCCTTCATATCATCACTCGAAATGGGCCGACCTTGATAGTCCTTGCATTCAACCAAAACCTTACCATCAAGAAAGCTGGCCTCGTACAAGTCCTCGCCATGAGCTTGATCAATAGTCCCCAAGTTCAGTCCTGTCTACTTGAGAAAATCGGGCCAGGAGGCGCAAGAAATGGCACTACCAAAGGCGACAGTCGCACCAAGCTCCACGTCGAACATCAAGTAACTTTTGCGCGGGTGAACGAAAAATCAGCGACATCGTATTGGCCCACCAGACCTTTGCGCCAATTTGCTGTTGTCGGCGTACCAGTTTATATAAGTTAAAGAGTTCAAGCCGTATGAACTACGCTGGTTTGGCAAAGTCTTCGTCACGAAGGCTGTTAACAGTTTATGCTCTGTACGCTATGCATTGCTGCGTTCGGCTTCGAAAGCGGAAAGCAGAGGACCGCAATCATTTATGTAAGGAAGAAATATATCATTATGCCCTTAAGCTATGCGTCGGAGGCTACGACGTCGCGCTGTCCATTAGTACCACGAAGTTCACGTTATCAACCCCGTCTCGATTATGATCGCCAGCTTCTCTCGCTCCTTCGGCTTCGGCTGGAAAACCCAGTTGGCGATCATCGTTCCAGCGCGCTTGGCCCGCTTGAGTTTCACACAGCCAATGTTCTCACGTTTCCACGCGCGAAAATTGGTAAGCTTTGTGCAGATCACCACCACAACCTTCCACTCTTCGCCCCACCTTTTTTGTAGGCCATCAAGGATACTTGTCACCACACCGACATCTATATTCTCCTCCCGGTACTTGCACTCGCAAACAAACATGGCCTTCTCTTTCTTCGCCAAATCCTGCACGTACACATCGCATCTTTCCTCGTTGACGGCGCGAATCAAATGACCAAACTTGCAACTACCATCAGTATTGGCGTCGAGAATGGGCTGCGGCCACTCAGTGTTGGGGGGTGCGAGAAACGGAATCGTTCTCTCTGCTAGACCGCCGGCGTCGTAACCTTCCAACAAGTTACTCGCACCAACTAACGGAATCGTTCTCTCTGCTAGACCGCCGGCGTCGTAACCTTCCAACAAGTTACTCGCACCAACCAGTCGCCCATTTGAATCGGATTCTGCTTCCACCACCATCAAGACCTCTTTCATCCAGATTTTATCCTCAAATTCACCAAGGAAGCAAGGCAAAAAGTCGCTGAACGGAATCCCTCGCACTCCATTTCTTCGCGACGAACTGAAAATCGCGTGAGCCACCATGTTCTCATATCTCTTGAAATCGAGGGTCGGTGCTTGCGTATTTTCATGGATGATATGCTCGTCGGGGTTTACAATCGAGAAAATCTGCTTGGTTGAGTGATAAGTGCCACTAACTCGGTCGTAGTAGCTTGAATAGGTCTTGCCGCCCAATATTGCAAGATACAGCAGCATGTCGTCGACTATTGAGGCGAAACTGCATTGAGGCTTCCAAGCAGCGGCTCTTATCATCAATCGCTGTGCCGATACCGCCACGTTTGTAATCTCCTCGTCGACCAGCATCAATCGCTGTGCCGATACCTCCACGTCTGTAATCTCCTCGTCGACCAGGTTTGCAAAATGGTTGTGCATACCGGAGGCCTTCACTTGTACACGCCGTTTCTTCAACGCTGGTCCACTTGCGCCCATTGTATTCACGGAAGGTATCGCCACTGACTCTTCCACGTCACTCATTGCGTTCGTGTAAGAGATCGCGACAACCTGAGAAACGAGACCGTCCGGTGAATTCAAAAACATTTTCGTCTTGTGCGCATCGCTGCAAACACGGGAGAATGCCGCGTCAAGCAAATCACATAGCTCGATGCTGGAGTCTCGTTGGAAACACTCCACCGCACCGACGATGAACGACCTCGAAAATCTACCACGCGACCGCTGCACAATGATATCCACGACAGGATACCGCGCCGAAATTTTCGGCCAAAGTTCCATCTCCGTCGGAGTAAAGAGCATGATTTGATAACTCGGAAATCGTGGAACGACCGACATCCACCGGTGCGACGACCCAGAGCTACCACGAGAATGTTTGACCAAATTGGTGATTTTGGAGTCTGTTCCCATGACCA
>JAIKVE010000092.1:0-32406 GCA_024679115.1 Phytophthora pistaciae | reverse complement strand
GGCTGCTGACACCGTGTCAAGCGCCGCCGGCGGCGCCGTCGGAACGACAGGAAGCCTTCTCGACAGCGCCGCAAGCACCGCGAGCTCTATTGCTGGCGAGGTGTCCAGTGCAGTGGGAGACTCGAGCGGATCGAGCGGCTCCTCCTCAGCGTCTCTTGCTACCGTCTCAATGGCCGGCGTCGTCGCGGTTGTCGGACTCGTCATGAACTTCGCGTAGGCTCCTAATAGCTCCTACATAACTCTAGACCGCTTTAGTAAGGAGATCAACATCTACTACAACACCTTTTGAACATCAAGCTTTATCGGGTCCTGGTAATTTATTGGCAGTTGAAGCGGGAAACTATTCAAGTGGCGATTGGTCGTTTTTGTCCGGTACAAATGTTAGGTGACCGACGAGGCCAAGAATTGTCTCGAAAATGTGGCGGAGCTCTTGGCGTGCTGCAGCTCGCGCTGCTTCACGCGTCGGTGCTCGACACCTGTCCACCGCTAAGGCAGGTGCAAGCGGCCGCCGCTTCGCAGTGGGCTCTTTGTCGGGCGTTTACGCTGTCGCTGGAGCCGGACTCGCAGCGGCTGCTGTAATTACCTACGACAAGCGAGGTTAGTTCGTAGCGGAGCCTTGATGGTATTTGCAATTGATTTTCTGACTGCACTGTTTTGCAGAGGAGGGGGCGCACTTGGAGGCGCGTGCGGGGAGGAACAGCGTGTTGTCGCGCAACTTCATCGCCGACGCTGTAGAGAAGGCGTTCCCGGCTGTGGTCAACATCGCCGTTGACTCAGGTGCGCGAGTCTCGGTCTTAAGATGAGCGTGCTCTGTGCTGATTCACAGTGCTTTCCGGGTGGTTTTAATATGTAGGATACGTTGCCAGCAATGGGTCGGGGTTCATCATCTCGAAGGAAGGTCTGATTGTGACGAACGCCCACGTTGTCGCCAGGTGCAATCGCTACTCGAAAATTCAGGTTGGCCCCCAGCTGCAGCATCTCCACTACTGTAGACCTAAATGCATGGAAGTTGACTTTTTGAACCTGAATGTGCAGGTGACTTTCGCGGATGGAAGCAACTACCCTGCTGTGATCCACAGCGCCGACCCTCTCTCGGACATTGCTCTTCTGCAGATCGAGTCGGACGATGTGAAGGAATGGCCCATGATTTCGATCGGATCGTCGTCAGAGTTGCGGGCTGGTGAGTGGGTGTGCGCGCTCGGCAGCCCGTTTTCACTGCAGAACAGCGTGAGTGCCGGCATCATCAGCGCCGTAGCTCGGCACAGCAGCGAGCTGGGGTATCCGCAAAAAGGAGGCGAGTACATCCAGACGGACGCGGCCATTAACGCAGGCAACTCTGGTGGTCCGCTTATCAACCTGGACGGCGAGGTGATCGGCATCAACACTATGAAGGTGGATGGCAGTGTGGGCATCTCGTTCGCTATCCCGGCCGACACGGCGGTCCAAGTGATCGAGCAGCTCCGCAAGCACAAGAAGGTGGTACGCCCGTACATCGGCATGCAGATGATCAACTTCAACACGCGAGAGCTCAGGGAGATTGGCCGGTTGTTCCCGGACGTGAAGGAAGGCGTGATCGTCAAGTCTGTTGCGCCCGGTTCGCCCGCCCACAAAGGAGGTCTGCTACCCGGCGACGTGATCGTCTCGTTCGACGGGAAGAAGGTGCACAGCACCAAGGACATTTTGACCACGGTGGGCTACAGCATCGGTCGCCATATCCCTGTGCAGGTGAAGCGCCGCGGAGAAAAGAACCTCGTGAAGCTCCAGGTCACGACCGAGCCGCTGCCGGCGCCGATCCAGCAGCACTTCCGTGGCTAGATGTTGAAGTGGAGATGGCTACACAAAAAAATCTAAAAGCAAAAAATGGATTTTTACTCATGTGGTCCACACATTCTGGTTTTTCACTTGCAAGCCGCACGGCAAAATTTGATTCAAGTTGAGCAGGAAAAGTGACGACGATGGCCGACCCGCAGCCCGTGAAGGTGCCGCCGACGTTCAAGACGCTGCTGCCGTTCATCCGGCGCGCCGAGGAGCTGGACCGCGACACGTCGCGCCCGGAGTCCAAGCTGATCGCCTACTTCTGCCGCCAGTATGCCATGGAGCTGGGCATCAAGCTGCGCGAGAACGATGCGTCCAACGAGGCGACGGACTACTTGCTGTCGCTTATGGACCGCCTCGAGGACGAGAAGAACAAGCTGCCGGACTTTACACAGGAGGAAGGGAAGGTGCGTGAGCGTTTTTGGTGATGCAGAGGTCAAGGTTCAAGGGAGCTGATTGAGATTTGGATTTATAATGGTGACAGGAAATCTGCGTGGATTTCGCCATGGAGATTTTCTCCAAGGCGGACGATGAGGACCGCGCAGGGATGGCAAATAAGTACGTGAATAGGAGGTCAGTGATGGGGTGAAGAGAGGGATCTAATTTGTGCTGGCGGGCGTTTGTAGGAGTACAGCTCGCACGTTCTACGCTGCTGGCACGTTTTTCGACATCCTGAACCAGTTTGGAGACGTATCGGAGGATGTGAGTTGTAGTGATGCAAAGAGATAACAGAGTGCTGTGTAGTTCTTACTAATTCCATGTGATTTAGGTTGTGGAGAAACGGCGCTACTGCAAGTTCAAGGCGGCGACGATTCTGAAGGCGATCAAGGAAGGAAAAGTCCCGACTCCGGGACCTCCGGAGGGTCTGGATCTGAAAAGCGTAAGCGCTCCGAGTCTGTTTAGTGAATCAATGATGGTCAGCTAATCTCATGTATTTGTGTAGGCTGAAGACGGAACTGAAGATGCAACGCCGACTCCATCCATTCCTTCTGCCCCGCAGCCATCTCCTCCAGCTATGCCTGTGTCAAGCCCGGATCCGCCCAAATCATCGGAGCCCACATTCAAGCAGGAGCCTTTTCCTTCGCTTACTGAGTCAGCGAGATCTGCTGGTGTGATGAGCGCTAGTGAGCTTGACAGCACTTGGCATGGACCGCCTACGACTCAGTCGCCACCGCCTTCAGCACCGAGTCATTCGGCTCCTGCTGCACCGGCCTATTCAGCTCCTAAAGCACCGCCTGCGCCGACACCAGCGTACCAGCCCCCATCTACCCCTGCGCCAGCGTACCAACCCCCCTCTGCGCCAGCGCCGCCCTCATACCAGCCCCCCTCCGCCCCGACACCGTCTTATCAGCCGCCGCCCAGCTACACGTCTCAGAACACGCCGGCTCGCCCACGCAATACTCCGATCTCACAAAACGAAATCAACGATGCGATCGAATACGCAAAGTTCGCTGTTGCTGCGCTGAAGGTACGTGCTGTGGGGAATATATCTGGGTGATTGAATTGAGTCTAACAACGTTAACCAATATTTGTTCAATGGCTCTTTAGGTGAAAGACATGAAGCTGGCAGAAGAGCGTTTAGAAATGGCCTTGCGCAATATTAGAGGATCGTAGATGGATGAACATCCAACAGAAGCCAAGCGTATCCGAGACGAATCCATGTGTGTTTCTTCTATCACTTTCATCGCTTTGTCTAATGGTCTACGGACGTTGCGGTCACTCTTCCTTCAACTGCGCACCCTTGCGCGACGGAAGCGTGGACAGAGTAGCTTGTGCCCAATCCTTCACCTCTGAAAACTGCGCTAAAATCTCAAAAACTACAAGACAAGCGTATTGTCAGCATGGAAACGCATGAGTGAACAGAATGTTGCTTCCACGACACCTACCATGGTTGACGGTGAGCACACGTGTGGCAGAGCCCATCTCGACGACGGCATCAAGAGGCAGCTTGGCAGTCTCAATGCCCTGCTCAACTGCTTTCTGGTACGTAATACCCTTCAAGCGGTTGCGATCCACGATGCCGCCAATGATGTAAACCTTGTCGCGGCTCAGCTTCGTGATAGTGTTCGGGGAGTCTGCAGTTAGATAAACGAGCGACTCCTTCTTGAAGAGGTCCATGTAGCTCTTAGGCGATCCAGTAAACTGCAAACATACAATCATTAGCGTCAAAGGGGCGGGACAATAGAGCAAGACTGGGCAAGTCGACCTACCGCCTGCCACTCGTGAAAGCCACTGATCTTCTCCAAGCTCTTCTGGATGTCGCCGTGCAGAGAGGTAATGTACGCGCTGCAATTGGGAAAAAGAGGACTGTAAATATCACAATACCAAGTTTATCAACTTTCCACAGCATAATGTTCTCTTACCTCATGGGCGTGCGGCTGCGTCGGTTGACGCCGTACGAGAACCTGTGTCAATTGCGCCAATACACAACACCAACAAACGTTTAGATCAGCAAAACTGTCGAAATACCCCCACCGATTCCACAGCAATACGCACATGATCTGCTGTGAGAGGCTCTTCTTCTCCTTCTCGGTCATCTTCTCCTCGAACTCGCAGTCGATGACCACCTTGACGCCCTCCTCCGCCGCCATGAGGAAGGCCTCCCGCTTGGCCAGCGCGCGCTCCTTGCGGCGCAGCACGGCCTCCTCGCTCATGTCCAGCTCCTTGGGGGGCGGGATCTCTCCATTGGCCTTCTTGAGTCGCTGCTGCTCCTGGCGCTTGAGCTTCTTCTTGGCCTTGCGCTCCTCCCACTGCATGCGGTGCTTCTGCTTGCGCTTGGCGCGCTTCGACAGCTTGGCGTCATCTTCCTCCGCAGCAGTAGCAGCAATAGCAGCGTTCTCAGTCTCAGTAGCAACCTCCGCTGCTGCAGGCTGCTCGGGTTCGGGCTGTTGAGTGGGGGCAGCAGCGTCCGCCATCTTCTCCCCAAGTCGGCTTT
Source organism: Phytophthora pistaciae (assembly GCA_024679115.1). Lineage (NCBI taxonomy): Eukaryota > Oomycota > Peronosporomycetes > Peronosporales > Peronosporaceae > Phytophthora > Phytophthora pistaciae. Next base: position 27,656 of record JAIKVE010000092.1, on the reverse strand, counting down.
CAATTGATGAACAAAAACGGCAACTGGTCCACCAGTGCATTTTGACTTGAATTTACTATACCGCCCTTGCAGGTAGGTCTCGACCGGGTTGTCGAGATGAATACATGTTACCCCGTGGTGCTGGTGGCCAGCTCAACGACCTTCAGAAGCAGCTTCAAACATCCCCATTAGTCCACAGTCGCTCGCTGTGGCTGCCAAAGACGCAGCGCTGAGTTGAGTCGAGTCGCCTATTCTGGAGTCCAGTTGTAGTTTACCTACGTCTCGTAAAATTCAACAACGACAAACAACAACAGTTTGCAAAAGTCGGGATCAGGCGCACAGAGAACGCGATGTCGACGGTGACGGACGCGGTGATCAAGGGCGCAGTGGGCGGCGCCGGCTTCCTCGCCAGCGCCTACACGCTCACCAAGTTCATTGTGGCCACGCCAGTGGTGCGTCTTGCACATTAACATATCGAGAGTAAGATCCTATAGATACGCCTGCTCACATGTGACGTATCTTGATGCACCAAGTAGAAAATCGCGCCGCGTGGCGATGCCGAGCACGATCTGGACGTGGTGCTGTGCTTCGACACGAAGAAGTTCTCGCCGGAGGCGGTGGACTTCTTCGTGCAGATGGTGCAGACGCAGAGCCACCTGACCATCGTCCCCAAGGTGAAGAACGTGCTGGAGGAGCACGAAGAAGCGAAGGACAAGAAGGAAGGCACGCGGCCCGATGAGACGTACTACCTGCTGGGTGCTACGCATGCTACGCTGGTGGCGATCAAGCAGAAGAAGGAGCGTGCGCTGCACGGCGACGTGAGCGAGGAACCTGTGCCCGAGCGCTTCTGCTCGGGGGACAGGATCGATCTCCTGCTGTTCGAGCTGGGTCGCTTGAAAGTGCACCCCGCCTACTACCGACCGACTGGTGGCAATTCAATTGAGAAGGCAGAGGATATCGTGCCTGTGCTGCCCGACCCGTTCCAGGATGAGGAGCACGGATTGCTCCTGCAACAGGCGATGCACACGCAGCTTTTGACGGACCATTTCCCACTGCATGACGACAAGGAGCGCAGCGAGCTGGTGGAGACTTGGGTGAAGGAGTGGACGAAGCCGCAGCCGCTTAACACTGTACGCTCGTACTTCGGGGATGAAGTTGGCTTCTACTTCGGATTTCTCGGAATGTACACGCAGTGGCTCATGCCGCTGGCAGCAGTCGGCGTGTTGACCTTCGTTCTCGACTTCTTCCCTAGCTGGGCCGCGTATGGCCGTGGATTGTACTCGCTGCTGGTGACGAGCTGGGCAACAGCCTTTTTGAAGTTCTGGAAACGCCGTGAGAGCACGCTGCGAAATGAGTGGGGTATCTCTGCTTCGGATTCGCTCGCTTTGGAGCCCACGCGCACTGATTTCTTCGGTGAAAAACGGTTTGACCCTGTGGAGGGATGCTACTACACCTTCTTCTCGTTCAAGGACCGCACAAAACGCTATTTGGTTACTTTGTCCGTGACGATGGCGGCCATGGCTGTCGTGACGTTCATGATGATCGTGTATTGCTGGATGGAAGAGTGGTTTGCTATCGCATTTACACCAGCCACGGGGTGGGATGGCCTGTACGAGTATGTGTCGCTCGTGCCCTCCATCATTTACTCGATCGTGGTGCTGTACGTGGATGCAAAGTATTCCGAGCTTGCATCCTCGCTGACGCAATACGAGAACCACCGCACGGAGAGTGATGTAAGCTACCCGCCTTTAATTATTCGTGTATTTATCGGCATGGAAACTAACTGTTGCGAACGATGTTTTGTTGCTTGTTCGAATATTAGTTTGCGAACGCCCGCGTGCTGAAACTGGCGCTGTTTTACTTCGTTAACAACTTCGGGTTCCTGTTCTACGTGGCGTTCAAGACTCGCGATATGGTTCTGCTGGAGCAAACTCTAAGCTCGTTGCTGATCACGCGGCAGCTTTTGGGCAATATGCAGGAGCAGCTGATGCCCTACATGAGCAAACGGTCGTCACTGAAGGCTGAGGCTGGGAAGTTGGCCAAGGAAACGAAGAATACCGACGCTATTGTCAGCAAGGTAGATGCGGAGCTACTGTTCCCAACATACGACGGAACCTTTGACGACTACTTGGAGATGTTTGTGCAGTTCGGGTACGTTCTTTGGAAAGATAACTGACGTCTCGTTATACTAACCTGTGGAATGTTGTGGTGCATCTAGCCAAGTAACCTTGTTCGCTTCGGCGTACCCTCTTGCCTCGCTGTGGAGCCTCTGCAACAATATTATGGAGATCCGCAGCGACGGCTTCAAGCTTTGCGTGAGTTTCCGCCGAAGCCACCGCACCTCGACCCACGGCATTGGCACCTGGCACTATGCTTTCAGTGCGCTGGGCTACCTGTCGGTGATGACGAACTGCGCGATTTTCGGGCTGCACTCGGGATTCCTGAACAGACTCTTCCCCAAGATGTCGTTCGCTGGATCTCTGGTCGCGATCGCCCTAATGGAGCACGCCATGATCGCCGTGAAGGTGTGCGTGGAGATGTTTGTCCCAGACACCACCGCCGCGGTCGTGGAAGCGCATCGCATGAAGCGCGCTTGGCTCCGCAAGAAGGCCTCGCTTCAGGTGGAGCTGTCGTCGCGCCAGTTGCTGCAGCAGCAACCTTCGGAGGACGGCGATAACATGCAGCCCCCGCCGCTAAGCAACGATTCGGCACCACCCCGCTCGCAGGAGGCAATCGCTGCCGAGGACGTGAACGAGTGGCTTAGTCGCGAGAAGGAGCGCCGAGTGAAGCTCGAGCGCGAGTTGAAGAGCCTCAACGATTTGTATATGGGCTGGATCCGCGAGGAGCAGACCAAGCGGAAGAAGACGGAGCACAAGCTGGCGGCGCTCATGGAGCGCGTCAAGGACCCGCTGCACGCCCTCCACGCGGCCAAGGACAGCTAAGTGACCGAGGTGCAGCCAGCCATAAGTGCAGACCGTGCGCCCGTGAGTGCAGGTTGCACCCCAAAAATGTATCCATTTCGGTCGGCATCTCTTAGTGCATTCTATTGGATAGGAAGAACCTGTGAAAACGCATAGAAAACGACCGGACGGCATGGTAAGAGCGAGCGAGCGAGACTCTTGTTTTGTATCGGCAGCTCGCGGGACCACGCGATCAGTTGCGAATAAACGAGCAGGAGCAGTTCGACGAACATGGCGGCGAGTCAGAGCGAGCTGGACCGGCAGATCGAGCAGCTCAAGCGCTGCGAGTACCTCAAGGAGTCGGAGGTCAAGGCGCTGTGCCAGAAGGCGCGCGAGATCCTCGTGGACGAGAGCAATGTGCAGCGCATCGACGCCCCCGTGACGGTAAGAAAGAAGGAGGGGGAGAATTTATTTTTAAGAATAAAATACGGAGGGGGGCGGGGGAACTGATTTTTGTTGTTGTTGCTGTGTATTATGGTAGATCTGCGGTGACATCCACGGCCAGTTCTACGACCTCAAGGAGCTGTTCAACGTGGGCGGAGAGTGCCCCGAGACCAACTACCTGTTCATGGGCGACTTCGTGGACCGCGGCTTCTACAGTGTCGAGACGTTCCTGCTGCTGCTGGCTCTGAAGGTGCGTTGGGTTGACAAGACAGCAAGGGGGGAGGGGGAGGAAGGAAGAGGAAGCAAGGGGGAAAGAGAGACTGACTGACTTGGTGTTTTCTCTGCAGGTGCGGTACCCCGACCGCATTACGCTGATTCGCGGCAACCACGAGAGCCGTCAGATCACGCAGGTCTACGGCTTCTACGATGAGTGTCTACGCAAGTACGGCTCGGTGAACGTGTGGCGATACTGCACGGAAATCTTCGATTATTTAAGTCTGTCTGCGATCATCGAGGACAAGATCTTCTGCGTGCACGGCGGTCTGTCCCCGTCGATCAACACGCTCGACCAGATCCGCATCATCGACCGCAAGCAGGAAGTCCCGCACGACGGTGCTATGTGCGACTTGATGTGGTCCGACCCCGAGGACATCGACGGCTGGGGTCTCAGTCCTCGTGGCGCTGGATACCTGTTCGGCGGCGACGTCGTGGAGAAGGTAAGAACCGAGTTGTATATCTCGAGAGCGTGGCAATCTGATACTGATATTTTTATTATTGTTGCTGCGCCACAGTTCAACCAGACGAACGACATTCAGCTAATCTGCAGAGCGCATCAGCTCGTGATGGAGGGGCACAAGTCCATGTTCAATAACGCGCTGGTGACGGTCTGGTCGGCCCCCAACTACTGCTACCGATGCGGCAACGTCGCGGCCATCCTGGAGCTGGACGAGAACCTGGAGCAGCGATTCAAGGTAAGAGAGAGAGAGCGGGAACGCAGCCTGTTGCTGCTGCTAAATCAGAGACTGACCACAGTGCGCTTGTTCTTCTACGAATTCTGGACACAGATTTTCGAGGCTGCGCCGCAAGACGCGCGTGGTGTGCCTGCGAAGAAGCCCGCTCCGGACTACTTCCTGTAAGGCGTTGGGCAGACCAGACCGATCGTAACCAGCGGGCGTGTGCTGCATTAGAAGGCGCGCTTCCACTCGGCGCGACGGTGGGGAGCGCCGCAGCAGTCCCGGGAGAAACAGCAGCGAGTGAGAGCCGACGATGCGGACGGAGGAAGAGGGAGGCTGCGGCCAGGAGCTACTTGAAGTATATTTTTTTGGATTTCGGACTTCACAGCTCAGTCGATCAATCGTGCTGATAAGTAAGCGCCATATAGGCTAGCTAGTTGCCCTAAAAGGAGGAGGAGGTGCCTGTCACGAACAGTAAAGACAAATAGCAGGCCGTGCGAGCACCAACATGAAATATCATCCGTGGAGTTCAGATACGGCAAGCAGCGATCTGGTTTTACAGTACGTCACTCTTTCCTAGTATCAACTTTTGACATTTTAAGGATCTGTGAAAGAGATGAAGGCGTGGAGTGACGAATGGAGGTGTGCGCGGCTGCGGCTGCAGCTCCGCAACGAGGAGCTCTTCCAGGGTAAGTAGCTGCTCAAAAGATAGCCCGGACGACGGCGAGGCTTGCAGTGTAGTTTTTTATCTAACGATGTTGTCTTGCTGCCGCTAGGGGAGACTGTGAATGTCGAGGTTTGTGCGGACGTGGCGGCGGCATCTCGAGGACCCTCAGCTCCCAGTAGCAAGAACCAGGGCGAAATCAACACTGAGCGACTGTTGCAGCGCTGGCGGGAGTACTGTGAAGCTGCTCGGGTGCAGATTCAGATCGTGGAGGCGCCCGGAGCGAGCGGCGGATCCAGCGCATCGTCCGCCACTCTGTTTAGGCAAGAGACGCAGCTTTGCCAGGTGTCTGTGGCTCATACTGAGGACGGAGTTGGGCCTGTGGTGGTGCTAAGGGCCCAGTTCGACCTGAAAGTGCGGCACGAGTTCTGGGGCCGAGAGGTGTTGCTCATTGTGCACGTTACACCAAAGAACAGTATTGTCGGTGCTGCTGAGGGGCTCAGCACTGGTGGCATTACTGGAGGCATGGAGCCAGGACTAACGGCAGTGCCCGCAGCGTCACTGCTTCGGGACGAGTGGGCGACATCCCAGTTGCTCTCGCTTACGAGGGAAGAGGCTCAGCCCACGCCGATGATGACTCGGCGCGTGGAGCAGCGAGTCGTGGTCACGAAGCCCTTGCAGCTTGAAGTGGAGACTCGCGAGCTCGCTGGCCAGCGTGTGGGCGTTCTCGCTCGCGCCTCCAACGCCCACTCGACGTTGGCGTTGGCAGTGAGGGATCTGCATCTCCATCTGGAGCAATCGTTACGAACGCCCAAAGCTCTTGGAAGCGAAGGGACTCGCTTCCGCGTCGTAAGTGGCGACCAGGTTCCGTTTCCAGTCGTGTTGCTACCGCAAGAATGCTACAACTTCCTGTTCGTGCTGGAGCCAGTCGAACGTATGGCAGCAGATGAGTCGCCGCGAGGGCCAGAAGCAGGTGAACAAGCCCAGCAATCGACGCCGACGACGACGAGCAACGCGCAGAAAAAAGGAAAGGACCCTACTGCCCAGCACACGTTATTAACCTTGTCGTGGCAGGCCGTCGCCGTTACGATGGATGCGGTGACGGAGAATCGTACGATTGTATGGTCTCCGAAAGCGACGCCGCTCTCGCTTTCGCGTGACGATAATGAGCACCACGCGTACATGCAGAGGCTGGTGTCGTCTGCGCTCGAGCGAGGTGCCCCGCTCGATGCGGATTTCAGATGCGTGCGACTCCTTCCGGACTCAGCCTTGCAAGTCACGCTTGCTCCGCTGTCCTCGGGCCTTTCGGTCGGGAGCGCGGTGACAGTGTGTGTGACGGTGGCGAACCGCTCCGCACACAAGGAGTTTGACTTGACACTGGTGTTGCCCTCCCGAACAGAGAGTGCTCTTGAGGACCCTTCCTCTTTCGTGGGGTTCGAGGCTTCCCACCGCTTGGGGTAAGTTCGGAAGTCATTTCGTCCAACCATGCGTAATGCGCTTGCCACTTCAACGTTGAGTGACGGCTACTAACATGGTGTGTGCGCTGTCTTTTCCAGATTGATACGCCCGGGCATGAGCGTCAGACGGAGTCTGCACGTAGCATTTCTGCGCTTGGGCAAGTGCGCGCTGGGCCCAGTAGTGCTGGTGGACGACTTGACACGGACCTGCTTCGTGTCTGGCGCGTGGGGGGTTTTCATCAAAAACTGAACCGGGCGATTCGGCGCGACTTCTCGCTGCGTTTCACTCGGGTGAACAGGCGCGTTATGCAACATGGTGAACGCCAGAGGTACGGACTCCCCAGATAGTCAGCGCCACGAAGGTACACAAGTGGAAAAAGAGAGAAGAACGCGCGCGCGCTCCCCGCCGCCACGTCGCTCTACTCGTAGCAGTGCGCTTCCGACGCGGCCATCTCCAACTGCAGCGGAACAATGGCCCGCCGAACGACTGAGAGCTTGTCGGCGGCCATGGGCTCGGGTGCAGGAGGCAGCGTCGCTGACGACGAGACTGGGGGTGACGCGTGGCTCTGCCGGTCAACAGTGTGCATGAGCGAGGGCGAAGACGACGGTGACAACGACGCCGAGGCGTGCAATTGGTCTCAGATAACCACACCAGTTCCATTCGGCGGTGGGCTCAACACAAGTACGGATCGCGAAAGCAGAGGTGATTGTATGGAAGACAAGGCGACGGCAGGAATGTCGGCAAGCTCGCCCACCAGGAAAAGAAAGCGAATTTTGCCTCGGATACCTGGATTCTCGAACTCAGAGGCGCTTCGGCCGCAGCTTTCTCGATCGACAGCTACGCATTCTCGTGTTCGACTGATCCAAGGTGTAGCAAAAGAGGAAGATCAGTGCAAGACACCACCGACTACTGCGGGTACTGCCTACATGATCGACAAGTTCTCGCCCTCGAGAGACGAAGTCGAGGCGAACCGACGAAAATGGGATTTGGAGAGGAAGCTGCAGGATACTGATCAATTGTGCGGTTCGGTTGAATATGATGGCGAGCGAAAGCGCAGCCTTAAGCGAAAACTGCAGAATATTGTTCCAGTTGCGCCCACTGCAGCAGAAGTGGAAGCAAACCGACGAAAATGGGACCTGGAGAGAAGACTGCAAGATAAAGATCGAATTGTGAACTCGACGGACGCGGCGAGCGGAGCGCCTCGAGCGCACAATCTGAAACGAAAGTTGCAGAGTTTGAACCCTTTCATGATGAATCCGGTTGTTCCCTCTGCAGCTGAGCTTGAATCGAATCGACGCAAATGGGACCTTGAAAGGAGATTGCAAGATGAAGCTCGCGAAAACCTGGAAAATCGTCTTGGACGAAAGTTGCAGAACTTGAATCCATCGATCATGAATCCTGTTCATCTATCTAGAGACGAGGTGGAGGCAAACCGGCGCAAGTGGGAGCTGGAAAGGGGTTTACAAGATGCAGATCGATCTGCGCCAGCTTCTACAGGAAATGGATCTGACAATTCGAGCTTGAACCAGAAACTACAGCCTCTCCGTCCAACTGCTCCTTTTGTGGATGAAGCAAAGTCTGGGCAGCAGAAGTGGAGTTTAGAGAGGAAGTTGTGCGATTTGGAGGATCAACTTGAACACAAAGCTCAAGTACCAGGGGCAGAGGCTATGGAACGGAAACTAGGACCTGGCGTTATGCCTAGTCCGAAGACAGCCAGCAGCCGCCAAGGCCGATCGGAATTTGAGATCTCTTCGTCACTGGTGTACGTTCTACTGTTTTTCAGTACGGCTGTGCTACACTGCGCGATATTCAACTTTAATTTGGAGTTACGGGACTTCTTGCGACTTGACATCTACCCCTTCGGTGTGCTGCTGTTGTTAAGCTGGATATTTGTCGGTCTAGTCCATTTTGTCGGTGGGCTCGTCGGGGATCTCGTTCGAAACCGGGTGCTGCTGCTACAACGCATCGCTGTGTTATGGGGTGTTGCTGTTCTAGCATTGCACGTAGCTGCATTCCAGATGTCGTCCATGGTTTCGTCAATAAGTTTGGTTTTGGGATTGGTGTGCGCTGGCGTAGCTCACGGCAGCGTCTGCCCAAACGTCATCGCCTTAAGAGTCGAAGCTCGGCTTGATGAGTCCCAGCCCTTATTCACACCAATGTCTCCGGAAGATGAAGAAGAAAGTAGCAGCGAAGACGATGATAGCGGAGCGGAAAGTGAAAGTTCCTATTCATCTGAAGGTTCAAGTGTGTTCGATGAGGACGAGCAGCCAATTTGTAATTTGGCTAGCCACCACTTTTTCTCGGGGTGCTTCGCTGCAAGATTGGGTGGGTCGTCACTTGTGCAAGCGTATTACTTTTTGTTCGTGGACGTCAACGCATTCACCGATGGTGGTTTCCACTCGCCTATTACTTCTCGAGGATTTCACGGCATGCTCTTAATGAGCTTTGGACTCATGGCTGCGCTCATCTACTTTTGCTTCAAATCGTGGGGCAACTGCCAGAGAGACCATCGTGCAGACGACTCATCATTGTTCACTGGTGTCTCCGAAGCTCAGAAATTGGAGAAGAAACTTGCAGCTTTGGAACGGGGCTTCAATGCATCGGTCAAAGTGATTTGGGCCTGGAGTTGGAGAAATATTGTGCAGCTGTGCAATCGCGCTCTTGTGGGCTACGCGTTGCTGGCTTTTGTGCTGATGACGCTGATAGGAATCGGCTTTTCCGTCGTGATTTTGTTCGCGTCTCACGCTTCACTTTCCGTCCGGTTGGTGTCATTCTTGCTGATCGTGGTGGGCTGGCTGTTAACCATGGTTGCTAGTTCAAGACAGCTAAACCCAACGAAGAAGCAACTTCTTCGTGAATGCCGTCGTTTGGGCCTGCGCTCGCGGCAACTTTACATGGTTCTGTTCGCGATGGCTTTCATCTGCGTGTCAGGATGCGTGTCATTCCTGCGCGCCCAGCTCTACACTACGATGGTCGTACAAGTGTGTCAGACAAGGCTTTTGGTCCCGGGTACCACGAATACGCTCTTCGACCCGGAGTTGCTCGGCGCTGCTGTTGGGACATCTTCGCTGCTGCTTCTCGGGCTGTCTCGAATCTTCACCGGGAGTGCTACTGAGGCTGAGGCTGATAGTCCCAGACTGAGCTCATTGACGAAGGCGAACATTTTCACAGCCGCAGCGCCAGCGACGCCCGTCTTCAAGAAGACACATAGAATGTCGTTGGTCCAGCGCATATTGCCATGTCTGGCATCATGCCCCCCAGTCACGCGCATGTGCTTCGCCATGCTGCTGTATCTCGTGAGTATTTTTCTGTCCAGCGTTGTCGAACTGTACCGTCGGAAGGCATCGGTGAGCCCGTCAGCTTTGCCACGTAGTTGTGGTAGTGTGCACTCGGACTTCGCGTTCCTTTGGACATTGCCGTACGTGGTGCTGCTTGGTGCTTCCGACGCTCTTTTCCGCGTGAGCTTGCAAGAGCAGTGCCACGAGCTAGCACGAGACTCGTTCGCATTGGTGCCTTCAGCCATGAAGCCGTCTCGTCGTTGGGCTGGTGCTGTTCAAGGTGCAATCTCGCTAGCCGAGGCGTTGGGGTACACGGCGGCTCTAGCTCTCGTGGCCGTGCTATCGCGTTGGCTCTTTCGCCCCGAGCTGACGGATATGGCATTGCTCTTCTTGCTGCTCACGACGGTGGTCGCGCTGACTCACGCATTGCTGAACCGAATTGCAGCTCGAGCGCAGGAGTATCAACGCTCTTACTTGTCCGCTCCCGCTAACAAGCTAAATCGTTGACTGCATCGTGTCCACTTGGAAGACATGCAAATTATTTATTCCAAAGAAATACAGTCATCGTTCAACAAAGTAACTTGTTCGTGCACATGCAAGGGACTTACTACATTGAGAACAGGGACGGTAACGTCACCTACAGCCAAGGGTACCACGTGGGGTACATTTCACGCTGGCGCTCCGGGTTCGTGGCAACCTCCAGCAACTCACGCACACTCTTGCCACGTGCGGACTCTCCGCTGTCCTTCTTGAGTGACACGCCGCGAATCCGCTCAAGAACGAGACTCACATTAGCTTCAACGCGCTGTTGCACCTGAGACTCCACACGGCGCTGCGCCACGGCTGCTGGCGAAGCGGGGCCTGACGACGCACCGGGCGACGACGCACCAGCAGAAAGCATGCGCGTCTTCGAAGCATGCCACGACAGCAAGTCGTCGCGGAAGAAGAGGCACAACTGGTTGCTCAGGATATCCTCCTCACTCATGAGCGCCTCCGCAGCAGCTGTCATTCCCACACTAAATGGTCCCTGGACTCCCGGTCGCGTCATAAAGCTGTGGAGGTTGCGCGTGAGCCGGAATGGCATGGTCGTCGCAGCCTCCAGAATGCCACTAGTCGCGTATCCTGGTCGTAGCTCTGTGCTCACCACGCGACCGGTGCGTCTTGAGAATAGCACTCGGTGCGGTGCACGGTCCCCGACAAACAGCGCGTACGATAGAAAGCTCGATAGTGCGAGGTGCTTCGTAAACTCGCTGCGGAACTGGAAGTAAGCGTCGCTGTGGGCCGAGATACCGTGGACATACTTGGCCAAAAGCGTTTCAGGTACGTGCTCGTTGCAGATCTCGTTGAAGGCACGAGTCTTCGCTTGAGCCACGCGCTCCTCCTCTTGCTTGCTCGAATCTTTCCCGGCGTCTGCTGCCGCGTACGCTTCACACACACGCTCGCGATAGAGCTCTACTGGGAGGTCTGGGTCCTTGTTCTCGATCTGACAGTCAAGCTCGTAAATCTCGCCAAGCGTGACAAAGTCGCAGTTGTCCTCCAGCAAACGCACGCGTGGTGTCAGTGGAATCACCTTCGGCACGTGGAAGACCGTGTTGCGCTTCTTCGTTTCCTTGTGGCGGAGCAGCAGTCGATTCAGTAGCAAATACATCTGCATCATCCTCTCGTCTGTGCGTGTAATGTGGGTCATTGCATACTGCACCAGGAAGTAGTACGCTCGGCCGTCGCTTCCACCCATGGACACACGCCGCTGGGTAAATCCATTTCGTAACAACACGTCCACAGTACTCTCGAAGTGCTGGATGCGAGCATGTAGATCCTTGATTGGCTCGCTGTCAGACACATACTGGCCCGGAACCTCCATGTTGGAACTGCTGAGCTCCATCAAGTGACGACTGCACTGCTCAAGGTAGAGCTTACCAGCATTTCGCTTACCCACTTTTTTCACCCGTAGCTGCAGCAAAGTCTTCCACCGCTTCAACCGGTTCATAATCTCGTAGAGGGAAGAAGCTGCTTCATCTTGCTGCTGCGCTTCGTCATCTGCGAGCGGAGTAAAGTCACGTTCAAACGCATCCTTAAACTCCACCACAAACGCCTCGTGCTTCTCGTTCTTCTGGTGAGGAAGCAGTACGAACAGCTTGCGGCAGACCCTCGCAAGCGCTGCACGCAGCATCTTCGGCACCGGTTCCGTTTTCGTCAGCCTCGGTAGCTGATAACACTTGAGTAAAAGCGCGTGAACAGCCGTGAGAAGCTCTTCTTCCGGTTCGGGGCGGAACCGTGTGATCATCTCTTCCAGCATGCACTCCATTTCAAACGTAAGCGAATCGTGCGATCTGCGTAAGAAGTTCAGGAGGTCCTCTGTGTACTGCACAGGCCCAACCTCAGCCTTCAACGAATGGCCATCACCGCCGTTGTTGCGAACCTTCTCATTCCATGCATCTAGCGTCAGCACAACACCAGGTGCTGCGTTAAACGCTGCTGGAGTTGGTCGAGGAGGGCCGACAAGTCCAGGAACCTCCTGGACTTGAGCAACCGGCATCGTTGAAGGAACTCCAACAACATGACCGGATTTCGTTCGGTAGTACATACGATTGCCTGGCGAAGATGCTGCACTCGAAGAAGGCGAAACACCCGTTGGAGTAGCGGCTAGCTGCTGCTGCTGATTGGCGAGTAGCATGGCGTTGTCTCGGTTCTCCAGGAAGAAAGCGCGCATCGTATAGTACAGTGCCTGTGGGAACTTGGCTGAGAGTCCTCGCAGCAGACCCCGAATCTGGGGGGCCTCCGGGCGCCCAAGCGCCATAAGCAACTGTGGAATCCAAATAATCCAAATCCAAATAGGCAATTGCTTGCCGTGCGTCTCGAAGGCTTGGATCAGAACTCCTCGACGGTCATCCATGTTGAGCAGCCACAGCACACGCGCAATCATGAGTCTGGCTGAGTTGCACCGGTGGTGAATAGCTTGCAAGTAGCACGCGATAGTTTGCGAGGCTAGCGGGAGCTCTTTCCGAACGAGAAACAACCGGTAGCAATAGTGGCCCCATGAAAGCCATCCCTTGCCGTAACTATCACAGATCTGGAGACAGTGAGAGAATGTTTGATTGGCTTCGGGGAGCGATCCTTGAGCTTCCAAGAACAGTGCCTTCAGACGGAACATTTCCGCTTTCTGTCGCAAGCTGAAATAGTCCAGATTGGTCGTATTCAGGATACTCAGACCGCCCGAGTACTCCGTAGCACTTTCGTAGCAAATGCTTACTTGCTCGCGCAGTTTCGAGAACGCATCCTGCACGTCCATGGCCGGAACAGAATACAATTTCGCAAGCGCGCCCAGACACACATCGGGTAGCCGCTGCTTACGTGCTGTGTGCGCAAGTTTAATCACGGACCATGGACTGTCGTGCATACACGCGAGCACCTGCGCATCACTCCAGGCAAATGTAGTCTTGACAACTTGGAACATGTGCGAGCGCCACGTGAGAATATCATCCCAGAGGAGAATGGGCTCCCACTTGTTTGGCAAGCGCTCTCGCCAAGTATTAATGGACGGCTTGAGGTTCGGCAGTGCAGCGTGTTGAGCGCTGGCGGACTTGATGTCTTCCATCATTTGGATCGACTCCTTTACTTCCACAAACTTGTGAAACAAATGCATGAGCGGCAAATGCGCGCGCGAGAGAATGCGCGGTAGCCCCTGCCATTGGTGCAGCGCCAACTCGGCAGTCTGAGCAGCAAGAGTGTCGATAGCACTGCGCTTATCTGCATCGAGAATTGAGATGTACAACCGTTGTAAACGGGTCTGTGGACACCCCAGTTCTGCCGATGATTGCATCGACGGAGAGAGTAACAACTGTTTAGCGGAAGCCCAGTCTCCGCGTTTCCAAGCGCAGTCTAGTAACAACTCTTGGTTCTGCGTTGACTTCGCGAAATCATTCATGAGCTGCCACTGACACAATTGTTTAGCACACCCAACCCAGCGCTCTTCCCACAATCGTAATTCGAAAAGATTCACATCCTCAACACTCACACGCCCACTCTGGGCCTTGGATAGTGCACGGAAGTATTCCTCCTGCGCTTCATGCACGCAACCGAGGGCCTCCAGAGTTAACGCCGTACGCGTTTCTGACTGTCCAATATTCTCCAAACTCAATCCAATGCGAAGATCATCCTCACTCAGCTGTTTGTAGATAGCACTGAGAGCTTCGATCCATCGCAGCCGAGTCTCCACACTCAGGTCCGATTTTTCCACTTGGAACTCGCAAATTCTAATAGCACAACTCCAGACGTCGTAAGCAGATGAAATATGCAGCACCAGCTCGGGCGTCATCACGGGGGCGCTTTGACTAGTGCTCACGATTCCCTTCATCAAAGTTTGGACCACGTTAGTGCGCCGAGGAGTAGACGCGCCGAGGGGCACATTCAGGTCGCGCTTATTGTACTTGGAAGCCAAGATTTTCAACAGTTGACTTGTCATCTGTGTTTGTTCCGACTTCTTCAGCAAGTCCCACGCGGCGCTGAACAGGTTCACCCATAACTCCTTGGCTAGGTCCAGATCGATGTGTGCCAAGTCACGTAAAGCCGAAGTAAGTTCGGATGTCTTCACCCTTCCATAGTTTTCCAAGAATTCGGCGTGGACTGAAGACTTCGGCGCCACTGCATTTCCAGTCGAGTTTCCAGTTCCAGGAGTGGAAATCGACGGTGGCGTGCTGGGAGAAATTGCTGCCATTAGTGTTTCAATGGCGATCACAGGCCAGTATCGAGTTCCACAAGCTTGCCAATCTTGACGTAACACAAGTTGCAATCGCGCAACGGGTCCGGGGCCAGTTGCTGCAAAGAAGATCTGCAGGAACTTCGCACGCGTCGTGGAACCAGGAGCAAGTAGACCCGCCATGAAGTGCGTGGTAAGGCTGTGGCTTTGCGGCGTAGGGCTCAAGTGCAACTGGTGAGCGGGGTGCTTAGCATCACCGGGTGCTGGTGGTTCGCAGAGCTTGAGCACCAACTGATAGTACTCCTCGTTTAGTGGCAACGCAGATATCTCGTTGAGCCGATCAAACGTGGACATCTTACTCAGCAGCGTCATCTTGTCTTTCGCAGTCAAAACTTGATGGCGAACGTCCGTTGATGCAACCATCTTAGCCACGATTTTTGTGATTTGCAGCAAAAGCGGGATGTTGAAAGACCCCTCCAGGCAGTGAACCAGCAAGTTTGTGTACAGACGACGGTGCTCGCCTGTTGTGAACGTGCACTTCGCCAGTAGAGCATAGCACAGGACAAGCAGCTCAATTGGCCTCTTGCCGCTTCCTGGGACGAAAGAACCACGGCCCGAGCTGTTGCTTGCATTCGCTCCCATCTTTTTCTTCATTGCGCTGCCACCCTTGGTACTTGCCGCATCGTTCCCTAGCGACTGGTCATTAGCACTTCCCTTTTTCTTCGTCCCTGACTTCTCGCTTGACGATTCACGCTTCTTCGCAACGTGCCGTACAACGTTATTCACAGCCAAGTTGGATCGCCCTGCCTGCATTTGATTCCATTCGTTGACAATTGCTAACGATGGTGTAGCCATCACTCTGTTCCGCCCAAAAGAATCCACAACAGCCTGCCCACTTTCCACGCCCATAGCAGTACCATTGCTACCACCAGGTTTTCCGCCGTGAGCACCACCACCTCCTGCTGCCGCCGACTGAATCAAATGTTCACGCGTGAATCGTTGCGCCAGTTTCAGCAATGCTGGTGCGAAGTGATCCACAAACTCCGGTGTAATCTCGGCAAGACCATTCAGCAGCTTCAACGTAAATTCACCGGGGTAGCTTGTCGGTGACACAACCACGCGAGGATGTTGTGAGAACAGCAAGCGCATCCGTGCCGCCTCGTGGTTGATGAGTGGATTAATACCACTTGGATCTTTTTGACTCTTTCCAGGAGTATGACCATGACCCGCAGCAGCATTGGTCGTCGCTCCACTCTGCTTATCAGCTTTAGACCCGGACGCACTCTGCGCTGCGTTCTTTCCCTTTCCTTTTGAGGCAAGCGCAGTGGAACCACCAGACAAACTGATGCCGCCAGTGCCCAACTCTTGCTGGAACATTGCTGCATTTACAAGACGTTCGTTGATAATCTCACGAAGCCAGGGATAGAACTTGCAAACCACAAGAGGCTGGGGTGCGCGAGATGGAGGATAGAGCTACAATACAACAACAAAAATGAATTAGCCGAGAGAATGATCACCATAGGTCTTAGGTCTTAGACACGCTAGGCGTCATAAAAGAATGCAGACACACGTACCTCTGCCATTCGACACAGAAACTTTGTAAGGCTCGCTTGAATTTCATGGTTCTGGCGATCGAAGCACGGCTCAAGTAGCTTCATGATGCGTGGTGCATATTGGATTACGTACGGCATCGGACGCTTGGACTTGGTAACTACTTCGGGAGTGATCAAAGAATTCAAGATACCCAAGACAGCATCCAGGATTGCCAGAGACGACAAAGGCGCACTCTTCGGTACAACAAAAAACGGGGGCATCACTGTCGGTGGAGGTGGTGCTGGAATCGGAACAGGCTGGCCAGCGCCTCCAGCAGCAGCGGCAGCAGCGTTCATACTTGCCTGCAGCTGTTGCTGCTGCCGAATCACCGTCTCCGCAGTTACAGCGATCAACTTGTCGAAGTAGGAGAAGCGAATGGATGCAGACGGCCACAAACGCAGTGCCTTGTCGAATAGCTCGCCACAAGTCTTTGCCAGACGACTTGTCTCCTGCTTGTCCGCAGATGCCAAAGCAAATCGAAATGCGAAATTTATAACCAGGTCCACCATAGCACCGCTCAGCTCGAAATCATCTTCGCTGTTCGCCGCCCGAGTTGCCTCCGAAGACGGAGATGCCGATACCTGCCCTTGTTGCTGACCAGGTCCAGAGGCTGGAACTTGAATCTGCAGCGCGGTCGAGTTGCCATGGCTCGGACTAGAACTCGGTGGAACATCTACAGTCTTTGCATCCAACGAGCTGGTGCTCTCACCAGGCAAAACTTTCCGTTTTTTCGCAGCATGGTCGTCCACAGCTCCCTCCAACGTTGCAGCAGTACTCATTGCAGATGGGCTCCGTTTTAGTTCTCCACCAGGGCTTGCTACCTTGTGTCCAGACGTGAGAAGAGTACCTCTCATTGCGAGTCGATCTTGCCGTGTTTGCTCCCATGAAATCACCAAGTCGACAATATTCACCGCAAGTCTGCGGTTGTCAGGCGTACTACTGGGGGGAATTGCCAAACGGTTTAGCGAGTTCACCATGAGCGGCACAAACTGGCCGCGAAATGGATAGAACAGCGCCGGGTGTCGAACAATCAGGAACCAAATGTGGACCAACTGCCCAAGAACATGCCCCTCTTCATACGCTATCTTTTTTGTCCACTTGATAGCCTTGATGAACTCATTTGAAGGCAGACGGCTCGGCAATGCGGGTAACAGGATGTCAAATGCCTTTCGAACCAGAAAACGCGCGTCCATTTCGTGCGTACGCAACAACGCAACATACACTTGCAAAACGATCTTCGGTGGCGTATCGTAGACAGAGATGAAGCGGCAGACGTTCACATATGCCCAGAGTTTCGACGTTAGGTCGTGCGCCTTCAAATGATTCCACGCAAACTTGATCACTTCCTTGCGGTGGTCAGTCACATACTTGCTCATGTGCTGGATAAGTAGCGTTCCTAGTTTGAGTAGCTCAATCCGAAGGCTTTGCATCGTGTCCGGCGGAAAGTCTTTGCTTGCCAAAATTTCCCGTAACATCCACATGACAGTATCGAGGTCCATGACATCGATATTGTTCACGTTTGGGTCCTCGAACGACGTCGTCAGCACAGGCATTATTAGCAACTGAACAGCGTGAACCTTGAGTTCCTCAGACGCTCCCGGCTCACGTAGCATACGCAAAAATAATCGAATGAGGTTGCGCTTGTTTGCCACGCTGTACTTGGTTGCGACCTCCTCTCGGTAGAAAGTTTGCAGGAAACTGAAGTCGAACGGTGTGCGGTGTAGAAACACCGATACCATGTCCAGCAGCACCTGAACATCTTCTGGTTTTGCTCGGCTGTACGTGATCAAACACTTAATCAGCAACTTAGACTCCAGGTGAAACTTGATAGGCAGTCGATCGTGCGCAACAAGTCGCTGGATACGCGCTGATGACCGCCACAATTTCCTCAAACATTCGATAATGACGGTCTGCGACGTTAACCACGCTGGGTGGAGTTTGCTGATCGAGCGTACAAGTCGCAATCCCTGGTAATGCAGCTCCAGGGCCTCTTGTTGAGCTTTGGAAGCAAATGGGCCACCGCTGACAGCAGTTGAACTACCGCTCAAGGCCAGCGATGATGCTAAACCCTGGGTCTGAGCACGAGCAATTTTCGCTTGAGCTTGCGCATTTGCACGGTGGACGTAAGTTGCTTGCGCCTGCTTTGCCTTTTCTTGCGCTTGCATTGGTTTTAAGCCTTGAGCCTGAGCCGTTGCAAGTGCCTGGGCATGAACCTTCTGCGCGTTCACTTGGATCTGAGCTTGTAGCTGTTGCGCTTGTTGCTGCGTGACCAGTGAGCTCATTGCGGGATTGGGTAACGGCGTTTGCATGGCAGCAGACGAGATGTGACTTTGGGCTTTTGCAATGTACTCTTTGCTGGCGAACTGCGCCTTTGCTTGAGCTTGCACCAGTGACAGTCCTTGAGCTTGGGCAGCTGCCAGAGTCTGCGCGTGCAATTTCTGTGCATTGGCCTGAATCTGAACTTGGGACTGCACCTTCAGAGCCTGCTGAGCGTTCACTTGAGCCTGAGCTTTCACTACATACGCAGCTCGAGCTTGCACACCACGAGCCTCCGCCGCTGACGCGGTCATTCCTTGAGCCTGTGCGTTGGCCACAGCCTGTGCCGCTGCTTTCTGCGCGTTCAGCTGAATCTGGGCCTGCATTTTGGCGTCGCTGGACACATCTCCTCCACTTTTGGCGTCTCCGAAACCAGCAGCGTTGATCTTCAACGCAGCATTAAAGGTTGCCTCTACGACAGACTCGGCACCACCGTCGCCAATTATGACCGCATGGAGTGGAGCTGCCTCTGGTAGCTTAATAAGCTGCTGGAATAGCGACGAATACTTCACCTCAACCAACTGCTCACGCTTCAGAAAAAATGCTACAGCCTTAGACGCGTAGCGATTTAAGAACCGTGTCAATGGAATTCGGTACGGCGAACTCATTTTGCCATAACTCCCGTACTTCGGCAGTACAGCCTCAAGGTCCACCACGCAATTAATTAGCGGCTCCAAAAATGCATCGTTGGGAGGTAGCAAGTGAAAAAGATCCACAATTGCTGCTGCTACAGCGGGCTCTTCGCCCCGCTTCCAAATTCCTGCTTTGACAATTCGATCCGGATCGCGCCATTGCTTCAGATGTTCTAGCAGCTTTTCCCCGAGTGTCACGTTGAAGCAACTGCTGAGTAACGTCAGTAGGCGCGACAGCCCTTCCAGCAGCGGGAGGTTAAGTTTCCGGTAGTCGGCCAAGTTGAGAAGTACTGGTCGCAAGCATTGTTGCAGAAGCTCCTTCGGCAGAAATACGTCCTTGTTTTGCTTGTTCAGCTGAATGACATTCGTTAACGCATCTTGCGCTACTTGAACCAGCTCCGGAGGCTGACCTGTCAGATATCGAAAGAAAACGCCCACAAAGCGATTGCGATACTCAGGGTGCTGATTCAGCTCGTTTGGCGCCGCAAGAAAGGCTGCACGGAGCAGTTTGGCGGCTGCAACGCGCAATTCGCAGGCTTGTGAAAGTCCAAACGGATATTCCTGGGCCGATACACCAGACCCTGGTATCGTCGGCGCTGTACCTCCAACGCTGCTTGGGCTTTCTGCCCCAACCATCGTAACTCCATCGCGCTGTGAATCCTCCGAAATCAATTTCCATACCTCTTGAAGAAACACCATGAGTTCTTTGGTCAGCGAAAATATCGGTGGCTCTAGCGACAGAGCGTATGCCATTGCATCTACGTAGCCTGTCCTGGTATTGCTAGGCAGCATACGTAGATTGCACCCAGTGATCTGCTTACTGATCAACTGGTTGTATGGGTATAGCAGCGCGGAAGCAGTCGTTTCTTGCAGCGATGCAACTGTGGCGATACATTGCTTCGCGTACTGTCGGGTCGGCGCCTTCGAGCTCAGGAATTCCACGACAAGCATCTGGAATACTTCTGTGTCCTGGAAAGCAACACACGACAAGAAGTCCTTTTTCTTGGCTTCATCGTCTCCGAACTGGTCTGCGAACCCCGAACGAACTTCCCATGCTGCCTTCACAACCCCTACCAACGTCTCGCCAGTCTCAGCACTTACAGTCGCACTGACTTCTGGGGGGTGATCTGACAGTACGAAAAACAAAGCCTTGATAATCGTGAGCTCGTTTTCGTGAGACCACTGAGGCTCAAGCAGGCCCACAAGAAGTTGTAGGCCGATAACTCCTCCCAATTTCTGGCGCCAGCTTCCTTTGTCGTAGCAGCCGTGAGCGAACACTTCGCACATGCTGTTAAACAGAGCCCCACCATGCTCCATAGCTGGTTGCGGTGAGTCGAACTGAGCAATAGCTGTCTTGACGATGAACGTGACCATCTCTTTCGCTGCATCGACAATGCGTTGGTCCGGCGAGCTCAGCGCAACTGAAACCGCTTGGATAAACGAGTAAAAATCATTCGCCACATCTCCTTGCGTCATTTTTGAGATCCCATACGTCGCCTGACGAAGTGTTTCTATCCGCTTCGTCGTTGCCAAGTGACGTCCAGGCGACAAACCTCTCGTCGCTGCATATAATGTCGATGCATGCAGAGAAGACAGCACAGCAAAATTTGGCGGGTCTCGTGAACACTTTTTCAAAGCCAATATTGTGAGATGAGCCGCAACTCCCTCCAACACTTTTTTTGCATCTGCACCAACATCCACATCCACCATCGCTTCAAATAAAACCTCCAATAGCTGTTTGCGTGTGGAACGCAAGGCCTCCTGCGAAATTACTTTTCGCATTGGCTCCACATGCTGCAAACCCACGTTGCTAGCGTCTTCGTTGCTGTCAATCGTTTCGCAATCAGCAGTTGCATAGTAACTTACGTTGAGAGATACCACCGCCGCGCGAGAAATAAACATAAATGCAGAGCGCTTATGCTGCAGAATTGATCCACGAATTTTCCCCATTGTTTCAGTCTCCAACTGAAGCGTCTTCTCATCCTTTTCCAGCAAGAAAGATGGTCTTGTTGCGCTTTCACCTTCTTCAAAATCATCGACATCGGCAAGGCGTGAATCTGCCTTGTTCACATTATTGCGCTCCGCAGACGTTTTCCGTAAGTATGTGCGAAGCACCTTAGTGGCCTGTGCAACAAGCAGATCCATCTTCATCGGAAATCTGCCACCCTGGTTCAGTACAACTCCATCACCTTCCATATCGACATCCATAGTATCTCCATCTCCACCCCATTGAAATGTGAACGACATGCCCGTGAACGAATGTTCATGGTAATCTAGATTCAGCGGATCCATAAGGTACTGACGGTTTCGACCACCAATCTTGCCCAGGATTCGCATGGCCAATTCGCCGTACGGGTACGGTGGCGGGATGAGGTGTGTGTTCAACGCCTCGATTATCTCCGTAAGCAACCGGTCCTGAGAGGTCATGATAGGATACAAGAAGTCCGGATTGAGATTGTCCACCCAAAACTCCAGCGTCCTCAGTCCCAAGTACGCGAGCTCACCACGTGATAAGATCGCACGCACTACTGACTTCATGAGAGATGGCAAGTACTGTAGCAAAGAGCTCAGTCGAGCTGGGATCGTCAAACACAATTCCAGTAGTACTTCTTGCATCGCCGGTTTTCCACTGTGCTTCTGTAGTCGCATCAACGCTGACAATAGACCCGGTAGCAGCGGGAATACCTCCTTGTAAAAGTTTTCATACTTTCCACCTGAAATCGACCGGAACAATGCGCGTAGCAACAGCAAGTAGTTGTCTGGGTGCTTTGTGAACGTGGCTTGCTTCAGACACGACTCGATAATTGTACGCAAATGCGGGAACAGCGCTGATTCGTTCGACTTGAACAACGTGACCGAGCCGAAGACAATCTTAAACAACCGGAGCACAATGGAGGCACGATGCACCTGGGGTACGGCACGCATCTTCTCAAACTGAAGATTCTCGATAGTCATCACCTTGTCCACACGCGTGGTATCGGGCAAGTCACCCTCCGATTCGACACTCAGGTCGTTCATCTGCGTAATTAAGAACTTCAGCAGGATTTCAGCAAACCAGCAGCTCACATTCGAGTTGGCCAAAAAATGCTGGGGGATCGTCAATATAGCGTGATCCTGAAGGATGCACTGATAGAGCAGCTCAATACTCGAAATGAATAGGTCCCGAAAGTCCGCGGCATCCAAAACTGTGAATGCCCCGGCAAAGTGGTCCAGCATTTGTTTCTCCTCTGAAAGAGTGTTCTCGGAAAGCGTATACAGGATAAAACAACGCAGTCCATTTCGAAGCACCTTCGCGATAAGCAAGCGTTCATCATCAGTCAATGGGTACAAATGTTCGCTCCCAGACGACCGACCAGCACTTGTCACCACGTCCATGTTCAGCCCCGAGTGAATCCCCTGAGAGCTCGAAGCAGCAGCCATACCACTCGCATCAGTGCTGTTGGCATCAACAGTTGACAAATCCTTCGCGAGTGGATTCCGGTAATTGGCTGTACACCAAATAACAGCGCGGATACCCAAGATCATTGTGCGCAGTAGAGACTTGATATCACGAATACTCGGTTCTTCCTCCGGAATGGAGTCCGCGGGGCGTTGTACACGCATATGCGGCAACAGCAGCAGCTCCAGTTTCTTCTCGTACTGTGTTTTTTGCACGACTTCTTTTGGAAGCAGACTGGACTGCTTGATTTTATCCATAGCACCTCCTTCCAGTAGATCACCTCGATCACCGCTAGACTTGCTGCGAAGAGTAGTTGCAAGAGCCATAGGCAAATTTTCCAGCGTTGTACCGAACTTCCCGGAAATGATGAGCAGAATGCGCGAGAGGATGTTACGACCTTTCCATGCGTCCGTATCCTCATTCTTAGCACTGATGTCGACGAGGTTGAGAAGCAGCCGAATGCTGGTCGTTTGGATAGAGATGGGCAGCGTCGGGTCATGGATACGCTTGCCGTAGAAATCCACGATTGTGCTCACCTGCGCCAGCGTTAGCATATCCCGAACATGATGAATCATGTCTGCCAAAGTTGAATACGCCAAAGGCCGGATCTGGTAGAAGCTGCAACGCCCCTTGCCCACCAATACGTCGTCCTTCATGAGCAGTTCTAGCTGCGGATAAAACCCTCTCCGAAAGTCCGTCGAGATGATGTGTCTTGCTGCCACAAAGATGTCCTTGCGTAGCACGAACGCGTCTTTGGGGCAGGCCACAAGCAACTTTACTGTGTTCTCACAGATAGCATCTTGAAATGGACGCATCAGATTGGCACACCCGCGCAGCAAGTACGTCACAAATGACAGCGTCTTCACTTGACAATCCAAGAAATCCAAATAACGAGACGGATGCGACGTTGCCGCCGTATCGGGTGCACGCAATGCCAGCGCCGACATCATCAGTGGTACCAAAACCGGAATGTAGCTCTCGATGTAGCTCGGATAGCACTGGAAGAGCAGCATGATGATCAACGGCAACTCCGAAATTGTCTTGAACGACTCCAAATTGCTGCAGATAGGCTCATCGGTGGCTGGTTCACTACCAGAAGCTGCTGTAGCGGCGGCACTTGCACCACTATTTTCTGGTACTGCTGTAGAAGAAGATGCTGCAGTTGCAGCCGTCTCGCCAGCGCTGCTACTCGTTGCTGCCTGGGGTGCCGACGCCCCTGCTTGTGTTGATCCCGCCGTAGTACTCGCAGTATTGGTTGATTCCTTTTCAGCTGCAGTAGATTCCTTTGTTTCCTCTGCAGTAGCAGCTGCAGACGCTGCAGCTTTAGCGGCAGTGGGCGTCGTTGCCGCCGACACGGCGCTGGACTTGTGCGTCTCGGGCGGCCCACTGAACTGTTTCTTCATCGTCGTCTGCAGATTCTTGTACATGAGCTGCACCAGCTCCAGAAAAGGCTGCACTTCATTACGGAGTCCGGGTCGGTAGTTGCGGTGCAGGTCGAACAGTGTCTTGAGCGCGATGAGCGCGTTGTCCTCGTTGTCTTTCTGCAGGACCTCCATCAGCAGCTGGAGCAGCTGCGCCACATACGGCCGCAGGGCTTCATTGCTGGGCAGTCTGTTCAGAATCTGTAGCAGCACCTTCCGGCAGCGGTTTTGCGTCGTGGAGCGCAGCTGCGGCGGCAACTTGGTCTGCAGCAACCCCTTCCAGACGGGGAAGAGCGCCTCAAGGATGCGGCCGAGCTGCGGAGTGTGCAGGATCTCGGCGCGGCGGTACAGGTCCACCAGCTCCTTCAGCACGGCGTCCGGCTCGCCGTCCACCAACTTCTGGCGCACCACCTCCACGTTCATTGTCGCCCTTGGCGTCCGCCTCCTGCCTGCCGTGCGCGCCTTCGGGATTTCCGCTTGCGGCGGCGATCAAATACGGCGATTGGTGGAATATATGTATTTCCACGATTTTAGCGAATTGAAATGGTCAAAAGAAGATTTGCAAAAGCATGGTTTCCACCAATAGAACACATTGACAAAACGTGTATACCGAGTTGGCAAATGGGTACATAATAGGAGGCACCAAATGGATACACTACATGTGCAGGTGTGCTGTTAGTTAGTACGGCACGTAGTGCACCTTGCCGGTCGCTACCGCACCACAGAGCGTGAACTGGTTCGTGGTAGACTCGTTGTAGGCCGCGCGCGGATCGACGCCGGAAAACCTCCGCCAGGCTTCCAAAGTGCGATTCTTGCCCACCCCGTACACTTCGGCCTGCTCCAGTTCACCATCCTGCGCTGACACTGGTAGTCCCAGCAGCCGGCGGATGCGGCGGTTGGCCTTGTCCACTCTCTGCTGTCGCTGCTGCTCCGTCCGGTCGTCAAGGCTACCGCTAGACATCGGGAGCGGGGGCTCCTGCCACTTGTACCGCGCAAACAGAACGTCTTCGTTGGGTGCGTAGAAGTCGTAGCCGCGCGTCCAGAAGCGTGTGGCCCGGGCGTACTCTTGTCCAACCGAGATCAACGGCGTGTGCGGATCCGAGCGCACAGCGAAAAGTGCGCGAGTCGGGCCGAAGTGAAACACTTCTGTGTACTGCGCCTGCAACACAGGAGAAAGCAGCGCGGCGCCGTGACGGGGAATGGGCTCAGGAGCGTTGAACTCAACGACGGCGTCTTGGTCCTTCGAGTGGATCCGAGCGGAACACTGCACGAGCATGGTAGAATTCGTCAAACCCTGCAGCTCGACAGACTTGGGGGCGACGCTCAAGATAGCCATGTCGTTGCCCACGCTGTACCATTGCTTCAGCAGATTGAGGTCCCAGCTATCCGTGAAAACCACGACCGACGGATCCACCGAAAGATAGAAATGGTCCGAGAACTTGCGCTCCACCATTCCCTCGGCGATGTATGTAGCCACCGTATTCCCAACGGCCCCCGAGGCGTCTCTCCTCTGCGTGCGTAGCTGCCCCGATCGCAGCAAGTGCTTGCAGTCCTTGGGTTTTAGCTCGCAGAAGCGCTGCACACACGTCTGCTCCTCCGCCAGGTACAGCTCTTCGAACACGCGGAAGTGAACTCGCGACGACAGGAACGCATTTGCGTGCGCGTCAACGAGCGTCTGGGCGCACGCGTCGCTGTCTCGAAAGTGGGTGAGCACCATCACGATCTGCTTGTCGTCGTGGAACCCTCGCGGCACTTGGCGCTCCTGAATGTTTCGCTGGCGCTCCTCCTCCAGGTTCTTCTCGGCCTCAAGTTTCTCTTGCTGCTTCACATGAGGCGACAGCGTCTGGTGCAGCGTGCGGCGCGGGGAGGCGATGGACATGGAGACGGAGGGCGGCAGCTGCATGAAGAGGCGCCAGGTCATCAGCACAGACAGACACAGCGCTGTGACCACCACACCCGCGATCGCGCGTCGCCGACGAAACAGCGCGGCCTCTTTGACGCTCACAGCGTCTCGGCTACGAGCACGCGTCTGCGGCAGCCCCAGAGCGAGCATGGGCGTCTGGAACGCCATGGCGGACAAGCTGCCGGGGCAAGTCTCGAACTCACGTTTGTACTCTGTGTATTAATATATTGTGTAAATTTGTGGTCTGTGGTGTATCTTAATGATTGCCCCTACTAAATGCTGCAGTCTTTTGAAAGCAATTTTTTGACTTGGGCGCGCATCGAGCTCAGTTGCAGCTTCGGTGTTGCCCGCAATGGCCGTAAGCAGGCATCGATGCTATTGGTGCTGTTTGTGCGTGCCGCGAACACCTTTGTCGGAACTTGGGACGGCGAGCACGCTTGGAACCTGAAACCACCGCCGAGCTTGAAAGGGCGCAGCCCAAAAACGGCATCGGGGAATTGCCAGAATCGAAAACAGCGGAGACGTCGAGGCGCTCGTGACCTAGGCAACCAAGCCAAGCAACGATGGACGATGGCATGACTGCGAGCGAGCTGCGTCAGCGCTACGAGCGCGGAGGCAGCGTGCGCGACTGCGACCTCAGCGCGGCCCAGCTGCGCTCAAGATACGCCATTCCCGGGAACAGTACGTGCGCGACGGCGAACTTCATTTCGGCGATTTGCGCGTTTGCTGACAGTATCCGCTTTTGTTTGTGTGTAGCGTTCAAAGAGAAGCAATCTGACTCGAATCCTATGATGATCATTGCGGCGGTGGTTCTGCTGGTTATTATCGCCGGAGGTGCTTATGCGTTCACGGCGCAGTAACTTTGCCGGATCGGTGACAAGAAACACACAATATACAACTGGCCACGTTCGCCAGCGAACGTGGATCGCGAGGCAGATTAATATAATGGATCGGGAGTTCTGACACTATATCGCTTGTTCGAAGAAGTGGCCCTACCGCAGAAATTATTTGCCAAACGCCGACAACTCCACTCGCTGGTGAATGTTTCCTCGGACTGCATCTGCTTTTGTTGATGGTGTTCAATTTCCTTAGTTTTGTGTCATTCGTGCGTACGTGTTTTTTTTTTTCTTTTAGAGCTCAGTGACACAACAGCGGCACTCATGACTCATGAGTGCTCATGAGTCGTGAGGAGGTGTATCGATGTCATGTTCATGTACTGTAAAAACGGTAATTATGCCCCCTCCCTCTAATAATGCCCCACCCCATAAAAAATGTTGTCTTTGGCTGGGGACTTGCATTAGAGCCCACAAATAAAGCCCCACCCCCAAACCTTTTTCTGAAAAATTGAGTTTGATTCTGAGTTTTTTTCTAAATGCCCAAATGTTTCATATCATAATATTAGAGTTTGTATATCGAGAGCGATTGTTGTTAAAGTTATTCTGTAAGCTTAAATAGACTTTTTAACGCTATTTGTTGCTGGTCATCCGTAGTGCCCCACTCCCTTTTTAAAGGGAGTGGGAAATTAAAATAGTACCCCCTTGTAATAATGCCCCAGGTTTGGAGGGGGCATTGCTGCAGCTGCAATACCCCACGGGGCATAATTACAGTTTTTACAGTATTGTGCCTTTCTGCTATTTTGTCTAAACGGACCTCAAAAAGTATGTTTTTCCAGAGCGCCCCGGCTAGTGATTAGGGCATCAAGCTACTATTTAGACTACGGTTTATATCACCCAGCTCGGAATTACTGAAAGCATAGGGAAGCCACAAATGATCATGAACCTTTCATGAAAGGCTCCCGTAAACGTAATTTGTAGCAACGAAAGTCCGAATGCCGCCACTCAGAGCGGCATTCGGGCTTTTGCCTCGACAAACATGCTTTCAAAAGCCTTTGCCCCCGCTAATCGGACGTCCAAAGAGTGGGTTTCGCGCGGGCTTCCTACGCCTAGGCTTTATCGCCAACGAAACACCAGATTTATACAC
>JAIKVE010000091.1:0-32546 GCA_024679115.1 Phytophthora pistaciae | reverse complement strand
TTAACTTTTGCCAAAGCATACGGGTATGCTTGCATCCTGGCTACCCGTATGCTTTCGACCTGGGGGATAAAGGTTAATGCTGTTGAACACTTAAGAGCACGTGCTGTCACTTTACCTTGTTCAATGGCGACCAGTTGTTCCCGGGAAATTGACGGAGTTTGGTTGTAACAATGCCCCGGTAGAGTAGGCGAATCCAATTCAGCGTCACACACACCAGCAGCATCTTGATTACCAAACGACAATTCCTCTAAAGCAGCATTCATTTCTTCATCAGTGCTGTAGTTGAAGTCATCATCCCCATTCGTTTCCTGAACTTCCATTGCCGCCGTCTGCCCACCCCGCTCTCGAACTTGCGCTACCTCTGGCACCGGTGATATCACTTGATGATATATTTAGCATCGCAGCATCCGCTAGTTGTCTTGTCACCAACTCGTTGACCATCTTTTTCGCTCCCACTTCGGCCCGCGCAACAGCTCTCTCTTCCCCCTCGCTAATTGCTTGTAGAAGACTTCTCTTCAGCTCGTCAAGGCCTAGATTTCCATTTGCGAGGTGGCGGCGGACCGCTGCCCGTGCTTTTTTCTCCGCTTGCTTGACTGAAACCTCCAAGCGTGCTTCAACGTTTTGCTCGAGCACGCTGAGCTGAGCAGCCGTTTGCTTCGCTGTCTGTGCAGCTTCCGCAGCTATCGCGATTTTGGTTTGAGCGCTGTGATGCTTGAAATATGCACCGAGCAGTTCTTTAGTGCGCTGCTCTGCGTTGGCAGCGGTCTCCGACTTGATAGCACTGAATGCAGCACTTAAGCGGCTCTCCAAATCTTGCTGCTCTTGAACTTGCTGATGAACATGGGCTCTAGTTTGAGAAGCTGACTCCTCTACTGCTTTCAATCGAATCTCCATCTGCTGTAGTGATGCGACTTGCTGGGACGCAACCTGAGCATGAGCAGCAGCCTCCCGACGCGCTTCCTCCCTCGCAGCACAAATCTTCATGTTGATATGATCATCAATCTGGGCAGGGTTAACTTGGTGCTGACGAACAAAGTGCGCGAGTTCTTCATTTCTTGCATTTACTTCGGCTCGCACGTGCTCGACACGGCTTTCTACGTATTGCTGCTGCTGGAAGAGTTGTTGACTCTGACGATACTGGAGCTGGATTTGAGCGTCCGCCAACGTTCCAGCTTGGGCCGACACGTGCGCAATCGCCAGACCAAGGCTGTGAGAGTCAATTTGCACTCGATCCTCGACGTCATATGGCGCAAATGACACGATTTCGGTGGTCTCCTCTCCGTCAACTTCAGTGATCTTCTCCATGCGTCTCTTAAGCCTTAGCCGAAGTGCTGAAGAATAGACCAAAATTTAGGCTCTCTGCTATTGGACAAAATATGGGGCCAATGGCTCCTCAGAAACAGGAGACCCAAAACAGTATGGCTTCGTCTAGGTACATCTCCCAAGCGTTTCAAGGAGACGTAGAACCTCGAGGAGACGGGTTCATCGAGGTTTTAAGTCTCCCTTGACTCAGGGGGAGACAGTCTCCCTCGCGTCTCGTCCGAGGGGTGTTTGTTTCCGCTATTAAGAAGTTCATATTATGCGGTTTTAAAAAACCGCATAATATGGTTTTAAAAAACCGCATAATATGAACTTCTTAATAGCGGAAACATGGCTTTTATAAGAGCCAGCTGTCTGTTATGGTCCACCAGATATAGTATTACTTAAGTACTTACCAGGGGAGCTGATAATCCCAATGCTTGACATACATACTTACATGCAGTGTTCACCCCTTGTGACCCCATAGTGTCTATCTCCCTACCATTCTAGCCCAGACAATGACGGCCCCATAGTAGCAGAGAAGAGCTGCATGTATTTGTGTCATGCTGTTCTGTACTATTAATAGTAAAACTTGCGCAATGCCTTCAAAATGTTGGATAGACTAGGGAAAACGTCAAAAGGTGTATGAATTTGAAACGTTTTGTCAAAAGCAGTTAACATGTGTCAATAGGTGTATGTCGGGGTTATCAGTATCGACAGTAAGTGTATGAAAGGTAACTCGTGCCACAACGTGTATGAAAGCTCACACGCCAAAGTCACAACGTGTATGCCAAGGCAAATGAATGTCTAGGACTCGGATGCAAGCTCAAACGTGAGCTTCTGCGTGTCTTACTGAGTCCGATTCACGGCTTCGAAGCCCTCAGTAGTGGATATTCCGACTGAGGGACCAATGAGTGTCGACGTAGATGACATCAGTGACGAGGGCGACTCGAGTGGTGGCGAAACTCCGCCACAGTCTTGCCCACCCGCGATATAAATGGACCTGAGTAGCATGCACCATTGGAGAAGTATTTGTACATGCTCAGAGGCGCGCCTCAACGGTACGCTCGAGCCGAGTCACGCACAGGAGCTCGCCGTCGCATGTTGTGCCTTTTGCGCGACTTCGCTTTGTCTTAGTAGTGCGCGCGGCGTGCGAGCGACGCTCGTGCTGCGCGTATGTCGGTGGGGCTCGCTTCCCAGACACCCGCGTCATTGACGCTCGCCTCTCAGTCGGATAATGTGAGAATGGGTTAGTCCGGATGATTCTTAACGGGTCGGGCCTCCGTGGTATTACACCGGGTTTCGACCCGGTTGCACAGGCTACGAACCAAACAACTGTCAGTATGTGTATGTTGTTCAAACGTGACTAGGCAAGCGTGCTGGCTCTGTGAAACACCGCTTCTGACAAACGTTTCCCCAAAGCATACACCTTTTGACGTTTTCCCGATAGACTACAAAGATGTACCAGTGCTGTGCAGGATAATACGCCGCGAAAACAAGAAACCTAACCGAGCACATCCGATCGCACAGTTGACAGCTTTATGTCATTACTTCAAGGTCTGTGGCCATCCGTCGCAGGGGGGGGGGGGGGGGGGGGCGAAATTGGCGCAAAATCTTCATAACATCCAAGTGAAGAATAGGGAAGAGACTATTCATCGAGGTCTACTCTTAAAACAATCTAAACGTTGACTTTTTTTCTTCGAAATTACGCTTTGGTGGTACCCCATGGGCCATGGGCCAAAATGAAGCGCGACGATCTTATGCCGCTCGAAGTGCGTTTTCCATTTGCGCGTTTTCGCAGCAACCATTTCACGCTACCGTTGCATGTCCGCCGGTTGTGACCACCGAACACGATTCAAACGAGCAAAGTCGCGCCCTCTTCAAGCGCTCTCTTGCCTGGACAGGTCACCGGAAGCACACACCCGTCGTGCGCTCGACCACTTCAATGCATCAATCAGGAATACGCTATATCTCTGGTTTACATTTCGTACAGTATATGCAGTTGGGTTTGTCTACCATAATAGTAGGAAATAACTGCAAGACTAACCTTCTCATTCGATACCGGTTAGTGCATAGAGTACAAATTATGGCAGCACAGCACAGAAGCTAGCTTATCCACAGCGATTTAACTCATCTTGGGGACATAAGCATCGTATATCTGCAGAAACTCTGGATTAAAATCCAGAGGACTACTCGCTGAACATACCAATATATTACTTGGCGCGCTACGACACATCATATGCGGTCCGAAACAAAAAAAAAACATCGAAATAGCTGGTTAGCAAAATCACTATACTCAATGTTTATCTGATTGTGTTGTGGACTGTAAACGGTAGTACATGTATGTACTCTTTTCGTTCGGTGTAAAAACTCAACTTATTGTAAACGTCGCCTTCCTTACCAATGTTTGCGTCCACCTACCGACCGCAATACAGTACATGCACCTCGCATGTGGATCTTAAGTGGAAACCTCCTGTACACAAATTACAGATGACGGGCCACGCCATCATCTGTGAACGTACAGAAAACTCGACAAACATCCATGTGCTACCAATAATGAGCTGACAGAATCCGTCTGAAACATAAGTATCATAGATTGCAACACTACTATAAAAAGTTTTTGCACGTTCTGCACAGACACACCTAGATTGACGCAGCAGAATGACTCGGATAGGCAGTAAATTCGAAAACGAAACCTGACTCCTCATTGTCGCGAATAGAACGTTCGCTAAGCAAACTAGCCACCATGTTGGGGCGCCACGTATGAAGTTGCATCTCTCTCGTTGGCGTCACGACGTGAAAGATTTCCCTTCAGGTGCTCTTGTTCACCCTTTGCTACAGGTACTCCAGCCGTCAAAATGCATTCGCAGCAGGAGACTCTTCGACTTGATTTAAGCAGCTCTTCGTAACCATGGCCTTACCAGGCGATGCGCGTCTACTAGCGGTCATTTCAACGCGAGAAGGAGGCAAACTCGAGGCGAGTCCTAATATGTACTGGCGCGGAGCGAAGTCGACGCATCGGCCCACTTATAAAGGTACGTTGTACATGTCCCCCCAAGGCAACGCATGAAAGTAAACTCCACGGAGAACTGGGCGAGCGGCAAACTTGAATACCATCCGCACAAGATGCTGATCTAACGCGAAGCAGCCAATTCCATGTTCTACGATACCTTCAATCCCCATTTGCCACCGGAAAAACGACAGAATGCTCAGAAATGCGATCTTCGACTTGATCGAGAGCGGGATTGTCCGTCTAATTGGCGTGAGATGGTGCGCTCTGAATTTCTCGAAGAATTCATGGTGGAATTGGGCAGGTGCAATGACATCGATATACTCCAGACTCTGATTCGCTTCCAGCACCAACAGCAGCTGGGTTAACAAAGTGTTAACGCGATCTACCACAGGTTTAGGTCTCGTATTCCGCATCGCATCCAAATGTAGCCGCACTCGGCGGACGCACATGCTAAACGGGCTGTGCAAGTCTTCAAGCTCTGCAACAACACTGGTAGCATCCTTCCAGTTGAAACCAAGCGACGCACTTCGATAATAATTTACTTCATCACTGGTAAAACTGAGTCGCAAGTCAACCACGGCCGATCGAAGTGACAACTCTTCGAGATTGGGGCAGTATCTTAGAATCAAGTCGACGTTCAGCTCCGTGTTCATTGCGTCCACGGCTAGAACCCTCAAGGTAGCCCCAATGGCGGCTAAGAAATGCGGTAGGCCATCCATAATCTGCGCTTTAAAGTCGCTGAACCGTAAGCGACGTAATCCCTCCGTGGCTTTCTTGCAGTACGCTCGCTTCATCGAACGAGAGGTCACCACGACGAGCTCGACATCGGCCGTATCCAGGAACAATAATATCCACCCACTCACTCACGCCATCGTCGCTAAAGGACCGAACAAACGGTACCGGCGATTCAAACACTAACGTATCGCCGTCTGTATGGGCTTCATCGTCACCCAGATAGCAGACGCCAGCCCCCGCTGCAAGTGTTGCGTCTCTAGCTTCGATTTGGCCAGAAGCGCAACCATATAGCTCTTCTTCCGGATTCCCCGACGCTAAAGTTGCTGAGAATGCCACCATATCCGCGGTACTCATGGTGCCGATAGAAGTTAGCGTTAGCGACTCTACTGCAGAATAGCACCGAGCCCGTTTTGAGAACAGTGAATACGCCAGCCATTTCCAGCGAGTCGCGCTGCTGCTTGGATTCAGCCATAAACTTAGCGATAGTCTCTTGGTCGTCTGGCTGACCACAATCGCCGAACACAAGGCTTGGAACTCGGAGACTGTCATAGCTGGTTCACAGTGTACGACGACTGTACCAAGTTGGCGGGGCCCGCAAGGATCGACCTGTGAAACGTAGCTCGTAGGTGCAAGGTCTAAGGAGCGGCGCGTCGAGTCAAATACACTTGCAGCCAACTGCCCCAACAGATCTGCTTCGAAGGGATTTCCCAGTACTTTTGATAGGGAAATCGTCGCTCTCGAGAACCACACGTTCTCCGTTATCAGTGCCTTGATTATCCCCACCACGTCGGGTCGAACTGGACGGTAGCTAAAGTCGACGATCATCGGCTCGAGCACGAATGTGCAGCGGTGGGACCCCGGCATCCCCCTTCGCAGCGCCAATCTCTGATCATACATCTCCCACTCTGATTTAATGACGCGCTCAGCTCGAGCAGCCATTGCCAGCTCCCCCACCGGTCGATCCACGACAGCAGAGAACAAGTTCCTAGCTCGAAACAACACTCGCACAGGAATCTGGACATCCAGCTCCTTCTCCTTCCCACCTCGAACAGCAGCCAACGCCTCCAAATAATCTTGGCTTTGATTATCTCGCTGATGGGTTCCACAAAACGCCACGAGATCCGAGTCGATGCTATCGTCATTTTCACTTATGCGCCTCTTTTCCAAGTCAAGAATCAGCAGGAATCTAGCAGGAATTTCTTCTTCAAATATATCGCGTCCCTCTTTCCCTAGATCCACCCCACAATATCTCGATAGCAGATACTTCCAAGCTGCGTGGTCCACATGAGCCACCGCGGATAGCAACGCCAGAGCCTCTCAAACTTGCTGGAACTTGGTCTTGAAATTCTCTTCGTCGGAGCAAAATCTCGAGGGGAGCGTCACTTGAAGTCGTCGCGTCTGAGCGTCTCTGGCAGTATCTTCATACTCTGTACCGCTAAAGTCGAAGCACCTGTTTAGGGCCTCACACCAAGGAACGAGAAAGCCCCAGCGTTGATACATTGCGCTGGTGTCATCTATCTACAGTCTGTAGATGGATGACACCAGCGCACTAAGCGAGTCGGATAGCGATGGTGTACCAGGTTGTCAACTATGAACTGCTACATGTATTTTCAACCAATCCACTCTTTGATTACAGTGTACCTACCTACCTGTACCTACACAGTGTAGACTACACACTGTAGACTACAGTGTGTAGGTAATTAAAGAGTGGATTGGTTGAAAATAGCAGTTCATAGTTGACTACCTGGTACACCATCGCTATCCGACCAGCTCTTTGCCACTTGAACATGTACACCTCGTAGCGACGGAAGTCCGGACTGTTAGCCTCATTGGCGCCGTGCAACTTGTCCAGCTTGAGCGCTTTGTAGACATCTTCCGGCGTCATATTGGCGTCCAGCCACTTGGTGTACAGTGCCTGGCCCTTCGCGAACAAGCGCTCCGTGTAGGCCTCAAAGAGGCGGTAGTTCTGACTCTGCATGGCCTTTTGGCGAGTCCCAGCTGCTTGTAGACGTAGTTCGGGCTCAGGTTCTTGGTCGCCAACGCCTCGATCCACTTGTTCTCCCGGGCGGAAATGATGTCCGTCGTCTTCAGTTTGGCCGCTCCACGCCTGAGCCACCAGAACCGGAGCCAGTTGAGACCGAAGGCTCTATCTTCGGAGGCCTCTTCATCTTGACGCTCGGAGCGCAGCAAACGCTCGCTGTAAACCGCGTTGGGGGCATTGAGCTCAGAACGGGCGACAGTCAAAGTGCTAGCCACCTCATCACTGAAGGCAGCAGCGAAACACAATCAGCAACAGACAGTACTGGCGCATAGTTACTGGTTGAGGTGTACGATGCCAGTTGCAGAATGATCTTCATCACTGTGCGAGGCAGACCATAGATTTCAAAGAGCCGGCATGGCTGCGCCGGCGAAGCCGAGGATATACAGACGATCCTCTCCGTAGTACAGACGATCCTCTCCGTAGTGATAGCCCGGGGGAGCACTTATCCCGACCACGTGGTCGGGATAACCTGACTACCAGATAGTCAAAAAGTCATGGTGGGAAGCCGACTGCGCAGACGTGCTCATTACGCTGCTTGAACATAGGTAATGTAAATCTGCGACTTTGCTACAGTGAGCACACGCAGGTAGTACGCCTTACGTATGGAACCGTTTGAAGTATCTATGAATGTTAAAATCTGTGTAGTTTGTTTTTTTCCATTTGCCTACCATACTGGTGTTGTTACCGAGCCCAGTCAAGATTCTCCATGCCGACCATCCTCGACTATTGTTGAGGCGAAAGCCACCACTGATTAGTTGGATCCGCAATATGGCGATCGCTAGTGTGGAGAGAGGTGGTTGGATTACTCCTGGAGGTATCTGCGTAACAAGGCTGCCTTGCGGGCCGTGCTGTCGGCGGCAAATCTGCCGCATGAAATACCGGATTCTGCTGAGTGACAAAGCAGTCCTCCTGTCGGTTGAACGCAATCTCCATCGCCATGGGGCCTGCAGCACGTATGCAAGGTGCGCTACGTTGTTCCACCTGTAAAGCAGACGCTCGGTTTCTGCTCTTGCGCTCAAGGGTGCCCGTCTCGTGCTGGTACTGCCGCTCGCCCGGTGGAGTGCCACCCACTTCAAACGAAGAACGCTCTCGTCTGGTGCTCCTAGCACCATTTCCTTTCTTGTGAGATTTCCCCAAGCGCCGCTTCTTTTTTGCTTTCGCTCGTCTAGCAGCAATTTTGTCTCGCTCGACAACCTCAGGAATCGGAGCCGGTTCACTGCGTTCAATCCACCAATGAACATGAAAATGGAATTTGCTCAGCATTTGCGCTTGGTCGCGGAGTTGCTGCAATGTATGGCGGCAAGGTAGCCCCATGGTGCGTTGGAACACTCCAGTGCATCCGTCGATAGGCGTCGGGCCCTCCGGTAATTTACCGAATATATTGAAACACTGCATCAAAGGGAATTTGTGCACCTTCTTCATTACTCCTCGAAACAGTGGCACGTTATTCAATGCAACAATGTCACCCATTTGTTCATCTGAAACTTGCGCCTTGTCCTCTCTGATGGACTGCCTCCACCAGTGTGTCATGACATTGTACACCTTAGTCAAGTCACCGTTCGAATCAAGAATCCAATGTTTTAGAGACGCGTGGTATCCTTCCACACGAGATGAGGCTTGCATCCCGAAATGAGTGATGCTGTTGGTCCAGCACCGAATCATCCGTCTGTCCCACACATCTAGCCACGTTCGGTCGATATACTCCGCCTCGGATGGGCTCAGCTCGGCAAGTCTCTTCTTTCGTGCCTCATACAATTCCTCAGTAGGAGCCCTCAGCACATCCTCAAAGGCATCGCAAAACCTTTGAAGCCCTTCCTTCTCCTGCTCACACTCTATGTCATCAGAGGGGTTCACTCGTTTGACTGGCTTCAACGCATTTTTTCGGGCATGATCTCGTACTTTGGACCTGATATGCCACAGACATAGGAGAAAAGGCGTGTCCAGAAAAACTTTTTCAAGTGAGCTAGCCAGCGCCAGCTCTCGGTCCGTCATGAAAATCTGCGGGAGTTCTACCCCGTTAGTTTCGAGCAAACTCCTTAATTGTTGCAACGCCCGCTCATAGTCCTCAAACTCCTCCTTCACCATAAAACACTGAGCCAGGTGCACGGTTGTATTCATCCCAGACACACCTACAATGTTCAAGAGCGGAATCCCGAAGACGTTTGTTTTATACGTGCAGTCCATTAATATCACGTCGGGGTTTGCCTTGAATATGTCCACAACTTCGCGATAGGCGAAAAACAAATGGGTCACGTGCTTGTCTTCATCGAGCTTGAAGGCATGGATGTAGTCGGGTTTAGACAGCTCCTTGAGTAAAAAGTTCATCGGCGAATTTCCATTCAAGCTAGCCTTCCGCACACGGTCACGCTCATTAGCTATATCTCGTGGACGGATCGCCGAGTCGGGATTCCGCGCAATAATCGCAGCCGAGGACTGTCTAGGCTGAATGCCAACTTCGAAGTCTGTCTTAATCTGCGCCTTGACTTGAGTGGTCATATCTGCGCGACGATGAACAGGATGCGAGCCGGGGTGGGCGGATGGTGGATGGTTGTGCACACGAGTGTATTCCGTCCTCGCCACTGTGCCTAACCTCCCACTTGTTCGTGCTTTTAACGCGATAGATGTCGACTTTCATCTCGCATTTGCATTTACGAGTCGCTGTGGTCGGACGTGAGATGGAATCAGGCGGAGGGACATGGCGTGTATCACGCACACCATGGCGATCGCATGCAAAAATGACTCGGCGCGGTTCATTCTTGCTGTCGGAATGGCTACGCCGGGTCACTAGCCCGTATCCATGCCGTCTTGCGAACGTGTTCATTGCCAGTGTGGCTTCATCACGCGAGTCATACACGAGCTGTGGAGGGGGTTCCAAATGATACGTATCCGAGCCATGTTTGCCACTAGTCACCGTTGCTCTTTGTGCTGGTTCGAGGGTCTGCTCAGTTTGTCTGTGAGCGTCCTCAACTACAACTGCGGGGAGATCGGTGGGAGTCTTGGGCATAGCCGCATCTTCTACTGTGGCAGTTGCTTCACTAGCCTCCATCGCTTGGGTCAGCATATAATCGTCCTGGGTTAGGATGTATTCGCACGGTGCATCGCATGAAGCCCGAGAAGCAGGGAATTTAACGTCCACATCAAAATCAGCATCTAAGTCAGTCTCTTTGGAACCAAATAAAGAATCACGGGGGCAAATGTCGATACTGGGGGGGGGGGGGGTCTTCATCCTCGTCGCTCTGGGACCAAATCAAAAGGGGGAACAGCATCCGAGGTGTCCACCTTGCTTTCGTGCGCGATGGCCGTGCTAACCGATACACTCTGCCTCACTGTCCGCAAACGAGACCCAATTTCTTGAAACAGAGTTGGGGCTTCGATACGACCAGGGATAAAAGAGAAGGTGTACAACTTCCGCAGGCCACGCTCTTTATCAGGGGGTCTCTCGTCGAAGTCGGCCGCCCAGCTCACTAGGGAGTGTAAATCCAATCGTTCCCCAGTAGTAATACGGAGAGGAAGCTCGTCTGATGGATCCACTTGCAGGACACGCGCATACCGCAGCTTGTGCTTGTTATCGTTGGATCTTAGCCCACTAACGTGCAGTGGTTGAAAGTAGTGGATGTAGTCCCCCGCACGTATACACTGCTCACCGAGCCGTTCGATCGCGCAATCTCTTGCCTCTAACAGATCCGTCATTTGCTTGGACATTTCATGGCCCCCGCGTCCGTCCGAGGGCGCTTCTTCTTCCATCTCAGGTAGTTTTACGCGCTTGAGCCAAGACGACCATAGGTACTAGAGAATATGTCGCTGCGCCGATGTCTTGCTTTCGTGTCTGAGCCAACAACGGACACTAAAAATAGCTAAAACGTGTGGTACTGCAAATGTACATGGCCTTCGCACCATGACTTTTTGACTATCTGGTAGTCAGGTTATCC
Source organism: Phytophthora pistaciae (assembly GCA_024679115.1). NCBI lineage: Eukaryota > Oomycota > Peronosporomycetes > Peronosporales > Peronosporaceae > Phytophthora > Phytophthora pistaciae. The sequence goes on along the minus strand of JAIKVE010000091.1, from coordinate 21,529 downwards.
CGACCACGTGGTCGTGATAAGTGCTCCCATAGCCGGGAGACCACTTTTTATCACTATCCAGAGGCATCACTATCTAGATCGGTAACACAATGACGGTACAATATCGTTCAAGGTACCAGTGTCGTGATAATGCGTACTTGGTGAGCTTGTATTGCACTCGATACGTGGTCAAAGCACTAAATAAAAGTAGTTGTTGTACTGGGCATTATATTTTTTTACTACTATGTGGCGCGAGGCGTGATGATAGCCTGGCCACTATTCAAATGGAACTACAGGCAACAACAACGCGAAATCTAGTATAGCGCCCAAGGTGATACGATAAATGGACGTTCCAGAATCACAAACATGCCAAACTTAATAATATATGCGCGAACCCAAAGAATCTGTGGTCGCAAGTTACCCACGTTGTGATGGAACTTAGCGAGCATGCTTTACGAAATGGACATTCCCATAGTTAACGGTCTCTGGATAGTGATAAAGCGTAATCTCGTATCACTAAGCACTATCCAGAGGTTAGAGGATATCTTGACCTGAATTTGTATACCATCGGTCATCGGGAGAGCCTTTATTAGTGCTAACCAGAGGGTATCCCTATTCGGGATATCACAAGAGGATTGTCTGTATGCGAAAACACAAGCTAGGTGCAGACTGCACCGTGCAGTCTGATGACCGCTGAAAGTAATCTGAGAATTGTATCATAACATAATATATCGTGCATGTACGTACAAAGTATTAACAATATATTAATATTTACACAGTATTCAACAAAGCATTACATTAGGTATATTATATTATATTATCTTGATATTGATATTGATATTTATGTTAGTACTTAATTGGGCGAAGCCCCGATTGCGTGCAGATCCCTCACTTTACTTTCTTTGCGCTTGCGTTACGCCATGGCTGCCGCGCTATCGAAACTACTACTCATTGCTTCTTCGATTGTGGGCCCGTCCAGATACTGTGGCAGACGCTGTGGGAGCCTTGGGCTCCAGCTTTTCGATGCTCACTGGGGTGGCGGCTGCTGGTTTTCCCGTCCGACCGCGATGTCCACGAAGATTGGCGCCACCATCGTGACATTCTTCTCACTTTATGGCGCATCCACACAGCTATTGTGTTCCACGCACTTTGGCGTCTCATATACACTTCAACGGTGTTCGGGTGGTCAGCCCCAGCATTCCTCGCTTGGGGCTCTCATTTCGGCAACACTACCAGCATCTCTATCGCCGATTGACCGAGTTTCATCTCAGCAGCGACGATATCAAGACAGTTTTGCGCCGTCTGGGGTTCCCTGAACCCATTGACGACGATGATCTCCCTGGATTCCTCTGCAGCAGAATTAGGTTTTTCTCTAGCCAGCTCTACGACAAGTCTATACCCTGTTAATCAATTTTATTCTTCTTCTCTTACTTTCTTTGCATGCACCAACTTGCGTGCACCCCAACTCAAAATGTTTTCATGTTCTTTCGGTCTGCGAATCTGTCATGGGTTATGTCAGGTCGCTAAATGGAGGGCTTGGGACGGGTGATCGGCCGCAGTGCCCCTCATGGGTATGACCTTAAACTGAAAGAGTTAAGAACATCCGGTGGTATGGTTTTAGTTTTGGCAAGCTATTATTCCTTAGATGTCCTTACTTCACGTCTCTGTCAGCGGACGTGGGCTCGAACGTCTCGCAGACTTCGCCTTCCACTGGCGAGTCGGAAGGATGACTCGGACTCGCCGGCCAGCAAGGACAATGGTCTCCATTGTCAAAGGAGACTCGGACGCGCCGGCGAGTAAGGACAAGGGTGACTCGGACTCCCCTGCCAGCAAGGATAACGGAGACTCGGAGGCGCCGCCCAGGGGCGACTGGTGACGCCTCGCAGACGCAGACCACGCCGGCCCCGGAATCGCCGACCACGTGGGAGCAGCCGCCGTCGGCTAGCACACCCAAGATGACGCCGGCTCCGAGCAGCAAGTGCAACGGCCGTCGCCGCCGCCACTAGACTCCGAGAGGAAGGAGTGACAAGGTATATACGTGAGTATTCGTCCAGGCAGTAGATCGACCTCGAATATAGAGGTTGTGCTTGAGTGTCGTACGTGCTGAGAGAGCGCAACACGCACTACTCGTCGTGCGCGTCGGGCGGCTGTATGCTGCGATTCTACTGGTTGGCCCTGCAGCGTCAAGCCCCTTTAGTACCGTTTTGCTCATCGGTTACCTTTTCAGCAGATCGGGGGATCAGATTCTATTTGGTCCAATTTGTGATTTGTATGTACTCTAATGGATAGAATCTGACCATGATCTGGTTCCCAGATCCCAGAAAAAGTCATTTGCAACCCAGGCGTTTACTCTATTATAGACACTTAAATCAAGTTTAGTCGGACCAAACTTTGCTCGAGGTTGTCAACGCCATAGTAACACCAAGTCGCCAGCTTATAGTCCTTGATCGGTAGGACACTCGCCCATTGGCTCTCGCCTGCGGACTTAGCGACGGCACTTCGGGGGGCCCGCCCCTCTCTCGCTTCGCTCGGGGAGCGCCGCTCCGCGGCCTGCCCCACCCCCTCGTGCCTTACGCTAAGTCCTCGGCTCGGCCAGGCGCGGTGTCTAGGAAAAAAAAAATATCGGGTTGCAGCGCTCGCCTTCGCTCGCTCGCACAGACACGCCCCCGCCTAATCGGCGGGTGTTGGCGATCAGTGAATGCACCGAGTGAGTCTCGCGCTCGCGTTCGCTCGCCCTCGCCCGCTCTCCTTCCCCATGCTAACTGATCCTATCATCGCGTCTGTCACTTACACTCTCAAGCAGTGAGACTGTATTAGACTGTATTAGCCTGTATTACAGAGGTGCACCGCGTATTCGGCATGGGTACATAAATCGGCTATACCGAATAACCTTAGTTATGGGATACAACTAGTTAAGGGATACAGGACAATCTGGCCAATCAGACGTCGCAAAAGTAGGCGACTTTTTATAGCCCTTCCCGGTGTTGTATTTGATTTTTGTATGTATCAACAATTTATGCACTGTTTCGCAGCATCTCTCCGCTGCATATCAGGTGTAGCTCATAACTAAGGTTATTCGGTAGAAGGGAATCGTACATGATAGGTCGCTGGTACATGTAATGTATTCAAATCCCAATCTACTATCTTGGGGTATTGATTTATACCGGTGCCGAAAACGCGGTGCACCACTGTAGCTGAATTGGCAGTTAGCCCTCAACACGCTTTTCAAGTATTTACTTTGTAAATCAAACGCAATCGCTTTTGGGAGGGATTTGTCGGGATGGAGGTTCAGAACTGTGATATAGTCTTACACAAAATCATTCTGTGTATATACATTCTGGACCAATTGTGAAACTATTTTTCTGGTCAGGACCTTTGATCAGAATCTATCGGTTATATAACCAAATAGTTTCTGATCCCTGACCCAGTTCAAATCGGCAACCGATCTGCTGAAAATTCTACCTGTTCATCGTGGATACGCCAAGGATTCGGAGGGCAAGCTGGTGGCGTACGAAGGCCCGTCAAACGCATTCAGCGTGACGCTATAGGTGTCGATACTATCATCACCAGTACACTTTGCGTAAGTTGGATACCTTAGAGAGTCCGCAAGATCTTCAATCTTTATCAAGCAGATACTAAGTAGAACATACTTGTTGTCCGCAGCTCGAAGTGGTTATCAGGATGTCGAATATTCTGTCCAAAATGTGTCCCAATTTGTTCAAAAGAATGACAAATTCGATTTGGATTATACTAGAGGAATTGGGCTGGTAGTGCATGTAAAACAGGGAAATGCTATTAATAAATAATAATAAAATAAAGCCACGAGACAAAAGTACTAGTAGGGACCCGTGACATTACCAATGAGTACCCATAATATGGTACACCCAATCGGATGCAATCGGTAGCTGTAGTTTGGGCGCCGAACCACCACCTGCCAAATGCAACTGTAGAGCCCCGAGACAGACATCGAGTACGTCTAGCACTGCATGTACTCGGTGTATGTCTCGCACTGCATGCACTCGGGGCTCTAGCACTGCATGTACTCGGGGCTCTAGCACTGCATGTACTCGGGGCTCTAGCACTGCACGTACTCGATATCTGTCTCGGGGCTCTATTATAGCACCGCATGTACTCGATGTCTGTCTCGGGGCTCTATAGTTGCATTTGGCAGGTGGTAGTTCGGCGCCCAAACTACAGCTACCGATTGCATCCGATTGGGTGTACCATATTATGGGTACTCATTGGTAATGTCACGAGTCACTAGTACTTTTGTCTCGTGGCTTTATTTTATTATTATTTATTAATAGCATTTCCCTGTTTTACATGCACTAAGGTAAACGGCCAAACAGGGGCCGGTGTGCCAATTCGGGGCCGCTCGCATGAGCCAATGAAATACTCTCGATTATAATTTAGCTCATTTGATTGGCTTCATTATAGAGGTCCGTGTAAGATACATTTAAGATTCCATAGTGAGTCCAAGTCATATGAAGCGGCCCCGAATTGGCAGAACGTTCATCCTATGTACGATTTTGCATTGCGCTTATCGTGCCTGTTTTTATGGGTTACGAGATACGAAATAGCCCAGCAAATCGGCAAAATCGCCAGCTTTTCCGTGGTACTAGTGCTATTTCCTACTTTTTCGTAGAGCAAAAACTACAAGCACATTCCTAGAAGACTTGTTTTGGCGGCCCCTAGCTGACCGTTCCCCTTACCAGCCCAATTCCTCTAGTATAATCCAAATCGAATTTGTCATTCTTTTGAACAAATTGGGACACATTTGGACAGAATATTCGACATCCTGATAACCACTTCGAGCTGCGGACAACAAGTATGTTCTACTTAGTATCTGCTTGATAAAGATTGAAGATCTTGCGGAACTACAAGCCGTGCAACTCTCTAAGGTATCCAACTTACGCAAAGTGTACTGGTGATGATAGTATCGATACCTATAGCGTCACGCTGAATGCGTTTGACGGGCCTTCGTACGCCACCAGCTTGCCCTCCGAATCCTTGGCGTATCCACGATGAACAAAACGGTACGTACCGAGCTGACTTGTGCGTCCTCCAGCGCGGATGTTCCACTCACACGTGTTCATGCTCTCAGCATCCAGGTAGCGCTCCCAGCGGTAGCGGACGTCCCAGTGCGCATCAGTCATGATTGTGGTAAACGCTCCGTCCAAACCGAGCTTCTGGACATCGCAAAAGGACGAGACTAGCGCCACGCCGTTCATCGGGTGTGCACCAGCAAACACAGCCGAAGCCAGGGCACCAACAGCGTAGGAGGTGGCAGGTTGGGACCGCACGTAGCTGAAGTTCTGGTTCTTTGGCGCCACGTCGAGCCCCGCAGTCGTCTCGACCGCAGCGAGAGTGCTACGGTTGATCTGCAGCGGGGTCGGCCCCACGTCCAGCGACACCGCAGCATCGACTACCGACACTGCCACTCGAGCCAGCTCCTGCTGCACTGCGGCCAATTGATTCGGTCCAAACAGCGTCGAGGCGCCTTCGTAGTGCTGCGTCATGTACTCCTCCCTCGTCGTCATGTACCCCGCGTACGCATTACTGATAGCTGCCAGCTCGACCTCCGTCACCCCAGCAGGCTCCAACGCCGCCTTCACGGACTTCCGAATGCGTCGTCCAGCCATCGTCGTAGTCTCAAAGTTAGTGACTGCAAGTCCGAACTGGCCGATCTTGACGATCTGCACCGGCAGAATCGTCGGGACCCAGGGAACAGGCTCGATGAGACCGACAGCGAGCATCGCGATCTTGTTCTCGTTCTGACAGTCCTTCACCCACGGCGGCGTCTCCTGAATCGCGGCGCCCATGGCGTCGTAGTCCTTGTTCGGTCGGAGATCGCCCTCCGTGATATTGGCCACTCCTCGTCCATCCTCAGTGCCAGCTCCGAAGTTCTGACCCAAGATGGCAGGACACGTTCGGTTCGCGTAGGGATCAGCGGGGGTAGCGTTCACCCCGTGAATCGTCACGTTGGAGAAGTCGACGTACGACAGGTTGGCCACGACGGAGCCCTTGATGAGCTCCGAGTCTCCGTCGATCAGCGCCTTGAGCGTGTCGTACTGCCGCTTGCCCATGATCTCAGCCGACTCGATGGTGGTGTTACCCTCTCCACGGTACGTGCCGTCGCCGTTGTTGATCAAGTTGGGACTCACGTCACCGGCATTTGCGATACCGATTCCAACCACGACGTCGTCCAGCTCGTCCTCCAGCAGGAACTCGGCGTACCCTTTGTTGTCGCCACTGATGAGGTGGTTCTTGCCCTTGAGACTGTTGGGGTGCACGGGGTAGAACGCCAACACTCCGCGTAGTTTGCCCGCGTCATTGAAGAAGTGGAGCGCGCGCATCGTCGTGTCGATGTTGCTGGGGTAGAGCGCTCGCTCGGACGCCGGGTTGGCTAGATACGCCTTGGGCGAGCGGTTGTTGCCACCCTTAGTCACTGCGCCCTTGTTCCAGCGGATGGAGCCGCTCTCCACCGAGTTGTGTGCGGCGTCGATAGCGGCCACGATGCCGCTCACGATCTTGTCGAAGTTCTCGGTAACAAACCCGAAGATGGACACGTCGTACAGGAAGTAGGCCGAGGAGCCGCCCGGTCCAGCGTGGGTGTGTGACGCGTGCAGAACGATGTTCTGTTCCGTGTACAAGCTGTTGTATTTGGTAGCAAGCTCAGCCAAGACTTCCTGATGAACGAGCTGAAAGACCGCCATCAGGTCGCAGTGGACGAACATGATTCGGCTGTTGGAGTCGGGGTCTTCGATCAGGAACGCGCGCGCGTACTGGCGGTTCAGGATGCCGGCGGTGGTCTCATTGGAGTCAGCAAACCCCATCATGACGATCTCAGCGGCGGGGCCGGTGATGTCGCTCTTGCCAATGCCGATGTTGTACGCGTTGGTGTTCTGGAGTTGGTCCAGCATCAAGACGAGGAAACAGAGGAGGAACGTCCTCCACGACGTCATCTCACTTGGTTTTCTGGAAGCTGAAGACTGCTGCTCAGGAGAAGGGAAGTTGGAAAATGGCAGCTCGAAGTCCCGGTGTCCGTTGGAACTTGTCGTCGGAAGCACAGCGTCAACAATGCCTAGACATGTGTGTGCGGCGCTCGCATCCTATGTATACACGTCACGGTTGTCCAGACGAGCGAGGTTATGCACGTGGCACATCGCACAAATCGGACTCATAGATTTGGCAATAAATACAGCTCGTTGCTTCTACACCGGCTTGACGTAAGCATACGCCACCGTAGTGGTTGGTACAGTTGTATGTATGCAGTGCATACATAGCGTGTACTACGCACTTCGACTGTACTGTAATATACGGTAGCTTTGATAGAGCGCCAAGGAGGGCTACAAGGTTCTAGCATCGCCCTGACCAGCATTGGTAAAGTGAGAGGGATGCGTCTCAGGTTGTTAGGACCATAAGTGTAGTTTACCCGGGGCCATCTTTTCCACTGCATGCTGTGTGAGCTTACCACGGCAACACAACACGTCAGTACTTACTGTATTGGGGTTTACTGCTGCAAAAAGTAATCCCGCTAGCCGATTCTTCTTTCCTTGCTCTTCCTTCTGAGCTCCCTTCTGTCTTCCGTCATTCTCTCTGTTACTTCGACGACCAAGCGATGCATGGATTTGGGAAGATCTTACAGTAATGACCATAAACTCACTGTTATGAGTCAACGCAGTACCTATAATACAAATTGAGGCTCAATACCAAACCGAACGTGTTTCCACACGAAGAGGCTCACCGGTAGACTTATCATTTTAAAAAGGATGGTTTCTTTGGGGGGGGGGGGGGGGTGTTCTGCTGCCTCGGTACACGTACCGATATTAGTCTATTTCCCAGCCAGTGGTTCGCTGCAGTGAGTTGTTCTTGCCAATTTGTCGTGATGGGGAACGTGACACATCATGGGCTACAGTGCGTGCTCGAAATGCACACATTGTGACGACAGAGGACGCACAGTGTAAAGTACATACCAATGCTTTACCAGGGTGGAGTTTCAAGTGAAGGAAGGAGAAAACAAAAAGAGGCTAAATCCGTTCTGGAGTAGGCAGCCGCTTGTAGACAACGGGATAATAGACACCTAGTTCACTCTCAATATTTTACCAAGGTGCAGTCAATCCAAACATGTATTTCCAGCTCCAAGCTGCAAGTTTTCAACATGTGAGTCAGATCCAGCAGCTTGTTTGAATCGTTTTTGGTATTGCCCGCTTCATAATGGTCGTGGTTCAAGTTTGTTTGCTCTCAATTTGTTGTTCAACGAAAAGAGTGCAAAACTTACGGACGAGTGCGTCCAGAGCTGCAGGCCTCGTATCCCTCTTCCTTGCGTGGCTGAGCCGCCACAGCTCCGTCCTTCTCATACGCAGCCATGGTGTGGTGCGCCGGCACTTGCATCGACAAGAAGATGTAGGCAACCAACTGCAGGACGATGGCGATCAGCGCAAGCGCCGCAATGTCATAGTAGCGGTTGGTGTAGTCCATGCCGAGCGTCTTGAGGTACACTTCGCCGTACACGGGCACGGCCGGGTATCCGGGCGCATCGAAGGACAGGATCAGTCCCTTGAGCTCGTTACACATGAGGATCTCGAACGCATAGTTGAAGATGGACAGGTGCTTGATCCACCCGACCGAGCCCGGCATGGTCTGCGAGTTGAGCAGGAAGCCACCGAACAGCAGCATGATCAGCAGCACCACAGTCGCGCTGAGGTTGGCGGAGCCCACACGCTTGGAGAGAACCCCCACGAACAGGCAGATGGAACCGGCCGCCACGTTGAACAGCACGAGCGTCAGCAGGAACAGCAGGAAGCACTCGGCTGTGGCCTGAAGCCCCATGATCCAGTAGAAGATGCAGGCGAACAGAGTCGCGGGCAGCACGCGCAGCAGCAGCGCGTCCAGCGTGGCCTTGGCCATGAAGTAGCTGAACGCGCCGTAGTACATGGCGCCAGTCTCACGCAGGAAGATGGGGCGCTCGCCGATGAACAGGTCCATGGAGCTCATGCTGGCAAAGCCGAAGAAGGTCAGGATGAAGTAGAAGGCGCCCGTGCGGTTCTGGAAGCCCGCGAGGTCGTCCGTGACGTTGTTGAAGATGAGGCCGCCGAACAGAGCGAGCACCAAGCTCAGCACCACGTGCTGCACCAGCAGCGAGCGGTGACGCAGGATGTTCTGCGCCGTGCGGCCGAAGAGCACGCGGGTTTCAACCAGTAGCGACGACAGCGCTCCTCTCGGCTTGGAGTCCTCCTCCATGACAAAAGGCGACGACTCTGCTTCATACACGGGACTGGCAACTGCGGGCTTGACCGGCTCGTTGTCCTGGTGAGAGCGGATCGTGGGGATGTTGCTGGCGTCCGTCGCGATGTCCAGGATGAAGTCGGCGATGTTCTCGTTGTCGGGGCACTTGTAGCCGAGGTTCTGGAAGTACGGCTTGGAGTCCGCCGGTGTGCCGCTGTACAGCAACTCGCCCTTCCCGAGCAGCATGATCTTGTCGAGCAGCAGGAACGAGCGCGCGCTGGGCTGGTGGATGCTCAGGATCACGATGCGGTCGTGGCTCGCCAGCTCCTTCACCAGCTGGACCACCGAGTGAGCCGACGAGCTGTCAAGACCCGACGTGGGCTCGTCCAGGATGAGGATCTGCGGGGACGTGACGAGCTCCATGCCGATGCTCACGCGGCGTCTCTCACCTCCAGACACGCCACGCTCAGTGCTGCTGCCACCCACGGCGCCGATCCTGGAGCCGGCGATGTGGCCGAGGTTGAGCTCCGCGATGACACGGTCCACCATGGCGCTCTTGGCGGAGTCGGACATGGATGCAGGGAGACGGAGCTGAGCCGAGTACGTGATGCACTCACGCACCGTCAGCGTCGAGTACAGCGAGTCGTCCTGCTGCACGTAGGCCGCAGTGCGACGGTAGCCCTTGGCCAGCTTCTTGCCATCGAGCAGCAGCTCACCCGCGAACTTGGCGTCGCCGTTCTTCACGGCCGCAAGGGCGTTCAACAGCGTCGTCTTTCCGGAGCCACTGGGTCCCAACAGACCGAGCACCTCGCCACGCGCGGCAGTCCCCGAGATCCTATTGAGGATGCACTTCTGCTCGCCCGACGTCTTGTCGGCCACAGCGAAGCAGCTGAGGTTCCGGAACTCCAACGTGTTGGCCGTGCGCGCGTTCGCCTTGAGCAGCTCCGTCTCGAGGTCGTCCTTCTGGCCGCGACGCGCGCCGAACGGGCAGCAGCAGCACGCGCAGAAGCTGAAGAGCAACATAGCGGCCAACACCGCACAGGCCACGATAGCGAGCCCAATGCCCCCGGTATCACTCGAGTCATCGTCACCCGAGCCCGTAGCAGCCAACACGGTGCTGCCGCTGCTCTCGTCCGTGCTGCCTCCAGTGCGTTCACACGCCGACGCGTTGCACGTGGCCGACAGCGGGAGCGGGGACCCCTCGATCACGATGGACATCTCCTGCGTGGCCGCCTTGACTTGGATCTTGGCCGGCACGCCGCTCAGCGATCCCTCGACCAACGTCTTGGTCATGGACGAACACTCGGGTCCGCACTTGCAGTCGATGTTGCCGCACTTGCCGTCGGTCGAGCCGGTCGCGAACGAGCACTGCGTCATGTTGCAGTCGATCACGTGGACGCCGTTGACTGTGTCCTTGGCCTTGTACACGGCTGCGGCGCAGTTGGCCTCGCCGTCTTCGTCGCGCTCGCAGCTCACGTCCAACGCGCCACCGGGGAACAGAGCTTGAAGCGCGCTTGAGAGCGTGCACGTGTAGGTTTTGCCTAACGATGTGGAGTCGTACGAGAGGCCAGTGACACAGGAGTATCCTGATCCGAGGTTGGCACTGCAGACGTCCGCGTCGGCCGAGTCGTCGCACATGCGGCAGTCCAAGCCGCTGAAGCCGTCACGACACTCGCACTCGCCCGTCGAGGCGTTGAGCTGCTCATAGTCCGCGTCACAGTCGCCGTCGGTAGTCACCGAAGAGGAGGAAGAGGATGAAGCGCCCCACGCCAGAGGCAGCAGCGCCGCCGCTACCAACAACGAAGTCCTCATTGTAGCCGAGAGGGGGCAATGCGAAATGACTCAAGCGAGGCCACGGAAACCATACGATCGACTTGTTGACGAGCGCGCAGACGTAACGAAGCGATAGAGGAGGAGATTGTACGGAGGAAGAGAGGAATGGCTGGGGGATTGGAAGCCACCGTCTGGATTGGTCGTGAACCCGCTCAGTTTCAACGGGGATTACTTTGGGAGGCAGTAAACTTGAGCAACTCGAGCTGATCCAGGATCACAACGATCACTGATCCTGCTCGGGTGCCTAGTGTAGGCGACTGGACGAGAGCGCTGGTTGCTGTTCCATCATGTGAATGGATCCGGCTCGCTGCGACAGATAACGCGCGCGCAGTGCCGTCGTACACGAAGTAAGCTTACACACTTCTTGATGGGCTTGTACCGTACAGTATGTGCACGCAGTGTACATGTAGCAATTCAGGGAGAGGCTTACTTGTACCGCTGGTACAGTACAGTGCGCATGTACATGCATGTCTGCAATGTACCGAAGAGCCTCCCTCCCCCATGGACTACTGGGGAGCCCCCCCACCTCCAGCTGTATAATCTTAGGAGCCTCGAAAATTTGCACCACAGTATAAAAGCCCTTGTCGAATTCTCGAGAGCTTTCTACAACTGCGTTGCCTCCATGCATTGATTGGGGTCCCTTTCTGAAGTCCGCAAGACTTTTGGGGGGATGGATACTCTCACTTAGATCATACTCGCGATTGAGGGGATTGATTGCTTCCATTGTCGAATACATGTACCCTCCAAAGCTTTAGCCCAACTGCACCAATCCATGGCCAACTGGGCACAGGTGCACCGCCACAATTTGTGAATCACAAATCGCCCACTTGTGGTCGCGCAATCGCTTTCAGCGTGCGGCTACGAAGCAAGTGATGGCACCTTGAGTTATCATGGGCTTTGCCATTCGGCCGGCACATAGCCAATCCGCTTGGCAGTGATTGCTTCCCGGAGCTCGATTTTATTACAGTTTGGAGGAAATAGTTACAGTACAACACGTCCAGTATGTGATAGCTTCAGGGCGCCCGAGTATCGGTGGCGTCACCATTCATGTTGTTGCCCGCAAGGCGAGCCTCTGTTAAGCTGGTTGGCACTGTGGCTATGGTCAGGCTTGACTGGCGACGATATTTCGGAAGGATACGCAGGCTGATCCTGTATCCTAGACTAGGATTCCTATAATAGTTACTACTTCGAAGCACATGCGACCCTTGCTGCAAGAGCGTTTCAAGCAGCGCTGCGTTAAAAACAAAAGAGTACTGTAATTTTTGTGCTCGTTTCTGGGGCCTTTCGAGAGCGATGGTCGATTCTTTCATCTGACAGTCTTGCGCCAATTCGAAACTTGCACAACCGCGGTACCTGGTACGTATCCCATAGATCACATATAATCCGATGTTTGAATATACCCAGAAATGGCAGCAATAGTTTGATCCGAACGATCTACGCCACCGTTGATGTAGAGTGTAGAACGGCTTGTGGCTGTATCCCAGCAGAAACGGCAAGAGTCGTTTGGACATCTTCTGTTCTTGCGGCAAAAGCGAGAGTCGTGCCTTCCCTCAGAATTCGAGGGCCACATGAATCACGCTTCTCTCATCAACTCACCCCAGTCACAACGAAGCTCGTGCAGCAGAGTTGCGAAATATTGCAACCTCACTGTATATCCTTCGTAATATACAGATGTGATCGGATGCCATCCTCATTTGCGTTATACCAACGCTGAACACGTCGTTCGTTACGACCAGACCTTCTGAGACCAGTCCTAGTAGAACGCTTCCCGAGTTGGTGTGCACTAACCTAAATATCGGATGATTTGCCGGGTCCACCAGGTGGTCCCAGCGGGAGATTTGTTAGATAGCTAGAAACGAATAACACCGCGAAAAACCTGTTTGCACGGGAAACACCTGGGCTTTCACGGAATATGTATCTTCACGCGAATAACAGCTTAACCCGGGAAAGACTAAGACTATCGGCGTTACGGCCCCTCATCTCCCGAATAACTTAAGCTTTTCCGGTCTCACATACAAGACCAAGTCAAACAAGCAATCCGTGGATAGGATGTCTCGGCGCTCTTCATGTGACGAAAAGGATGAGGTCTTTATAAACATCTCATAGGCGAAAAAACCGACACGCCTCATTTTGCTGACGCTAGCTCGATCTGGGCGGGGAGGGCGATGCAGCAAAGAAACTTTGAACGCAACTAAATCACGCGTTTAATGCCTAGTCTGGCTTTGGTGGATCGATGAGTGGCTTGCCACCTCCCCCGCTCAAGCAGGTCCACCGATGGCAAGCAGGTGGAGCTCGTGGCCGTGGAGAAGCAGTAGAAATTCTTGCGCGTGCTCAAGAAGCTGTACCTAGCCATGGTGCCGCCAGACCGCGAGGCTATCGCGTCTAAGAGTGGGGGGTACGTCCGCGCGGAGCCCTACACCATTCCGCCAGGCTTCGCATGGAGAGCGATCGACCTGACGGGCGTCCAGAAGCTTAGGCGACCTGCGTCGAGGAGATAGGTTTGGTAACATCTCACTTAGTCCCGAAACACACAGTATTTCCCGTGTGATGCTGTCTTTCTCGGATAAGTTACTCCTTCGTGAAAAAGTGCATATACTCCCGAATTGCCTTTTCATTTGCTAAATACCAGATCTTCCATGTGTTATCGGTCTCTTTGCCGCTATTTCATGTAATTCGGAGAAGATGGGATATTTGCCGTGGTAACAACTAACTAGGAAAGTGATCTAGTGTTAACGGAGACTTGGATGCCACTGTACTGTATCTCTTTCCCAACCTCATCTCCAAAATCCTTGTCTGCGCCAGGTACAGTACTGGTACACATGTACTGAGAAGTGTTCACGCCAATCACAAGGTCTGGGTAGTCGTCACACGGTGAGCTCATTTCCGAACATCCCCCGTCCCCGAGCCAACTGCCGTTGCTTTCATCCTCTGTCGGCCGAGATGAAGGCGTTCAGGACGTTTCTCCTCTGCTTCCTCGCTTTAATGCTGAGTCAATTCCAGCACGCCAACGCGTACAACATCGGCATCGGCAAGAGCGACATCACTGGACCCGCCGCCAAGATCGTCATGATGGGGTTCGCCGACTCAACAGAGACCACCTCCGGCATTCTGAACCGGCAGTACGCGCGCGCCTTCCTGATCGAGGACCCCGACTCCAACAGTGGAATCATGTTCGTCCACTGCGACCTGATGGCGGTCATGCAGCTCGTCCACCAAGAAGTCCTCGCCCAGCTCGCCACCAAGTACCATGGACTATACACCGAGCAGAACGTCATTTTACATGCGACGCACACGCACGCCGGTCCCGGCGGCACCGCTGGATACACGCTCTACGACATCTCCATCCTTGGGTTCGTAAGTGACAACTTCGACAAGATCGTGAGCGGCATCGTGGCTGCCATCGACGCCGCGCACAACTCGGTGGAGAGCGGCTCCATCCGCTGGAACAAGGGCGAAGTGATCAAGGGTGGCAACAACCGCTCGCCCAAGGCGTATCTAGCCAACCCGGCGTCCGAGCGAGCGCTCTACCCCAGCAACATCGACACGACGATGCGCGCGCTCCACTTCTTCAATGACGCGGGCAAACTACGCGGAGTGTTGGCGTTCTACCCCGTGCACCCCAACAGTCTCAAGGGCAAGAACCACCTCATCAGTGGCGACAACAAAGGGTACGCCGAGTTCCTGCTGGAGGACGAGCTGGACGACGTCGTGGTTGGAATCGGTATCGCAAATGCCGGTGACGTGAGTCCCAACTTAATCGACAACGGCGACGGCATGTACCGTGGTGAGGGTAACACCACCATCGAGTCGGCTGAGATCATGGGCAAGCGGCAGTACGACACGCTTAAGGACCTGATCAGTGGAGATTCAGAGCTCATCAAGGGCTCCGTCGTGGCCAACCTGTCGTACGTCGACTTCTCCAACGTGACGCTGAAGGGTGTCGATTCTACCTCAGCCGACCCGTACGCGGGTAGAACGTGCCCCGCTGTTGTCGGTCAGAATTTTGGCGCCGGCACAGAAGACGGACGTGGTCTCAGTATGTTCACGGAGGGCAACCTGAAGGCCAACCCGTTCTTCAAGACACTCGGCGCCATCATCAAAGAAACCCCCACGTGGGTGCAGAATTGCCAGAACTCGGACAAGATCCCCATGTTGGCGGTCGGTCTCATGGAGCCGAAGCCCTGGGTGCCGACCATTCTGCCCGTGCAGATCGTCAAGATTGGCCAGTTCGGTCTTGCAGTCACCAACTTCGAGACTACGACGATGGCTGGTCGACGGATCCTCAAGACGGTAAAGGCAGCGTTAAAGCCTGCCGGTGTGACGGAGGTTGAGTTGGCTTCGGTCAGCAATGGCTACGCAGGATACATGACCACGAGGGAGGAGTACATGACGCAGCACTACGAGGGCGCATCCACTCTCTTTGGTCCGAACCAATTGGCCGCAGTGCAGCAAGAATTGGCTCGTGTGGCGGCGTCTGTTGTTGACCCTTCGGTGCCGCTGGACGTGGGTCCGACTCCGCTACAGATCGACCGTGACGATCTCGCCACGCTCGACACGGGCGTGGTGATGGATACACCGCCGCTTTTCCACAGCTTCACCTACGTCCACACGCAGCCTGCCAGCTCTTACGCAGTCGGAAGCGTGGCGTCCGCTGAGTTTGCCGGCGCGCACCCAAGGAACGGCTTGACGAAGGTCTCGTCGTTCTGCGATGTCCAGAAGCTCGGCTCCAACGGAACGTTCACCACCGTCATGACCGACGCGCACTGGGACGTTCGCTACCGCTGGAAGCGCCACCTCGTCGCTCAGAGCAAGAACACGTGCGAGTGGAACATCCGCTCGGGGGGACGTACTAGTGTCCCCGGTAAGTACCGCTTCGTCCACCGCGGCTACTCCAAGAGCTTGACGGGCAAGTTGACGCCCTACGTAAGCACCTCCGATACTTTCACTGTTACAGCGTAGACCACAACGACAGCGTTAATGGTTTTAACAGTATGAAAGTATAAAAACTACTCGTACCATGGAGAGTCGTACTGGTCTTTCATTACCATTTGACACTGCTGCGGTAGCCTGGCAAAGAAGGCTTACAGAGGGTCTTCGGCATCGTCATCGTCCCAATCTTCCTGCATTTTGCGGAAGTAGACTTTGCGGATCACCGGCGGAGCTGCAAACGCAAAAATCTTGGACAGAACATGCTCGTTTAGCTGGCTCAGACACTTTCCCGATGTCTGCGAGTTGCACGCTCTCTTCCGAGATGGCTTTGTAGGCGCCATCACACTCAGGAACGCGACTTTACACTCGATCGGCAGTGGATGAAGCGGTTTTGGGAGTGTCTTGAGGTGGAAGGCTCGGAAAGCGGCGGAGAGAACATGGAACTCGGGAGGCACCACACTATCCAAATACTCGATAGCTTGGTTAGACTCCAGCAGATCGAGCAGAGCCTCAACGGTATCATCCACCGCGGCTTCTCCATGCGAATAGAAAATGTCAGTGAACCTGACGCGCCACCTGATACAGTTTCGCATCGGGTTGCTTGCGCCATTTAAGGCATTTATGAAGCCTGCAACGTTAGTGCAGTCGCAGTGCAGACTCGAGAGTTGCTCACGGCCAGAATCGAAGTCGCTGAAGTCAAAATGCGCCTCGACGTCACGAGAGCGCAAAGATAATTCCTCCAAATGTGGGTGATTCTCCAGAAATAGGCTTCCGCTTATGTTCACCACCGAGCCATCGAATGCTGCAGACTTCAGCATCGGGCCTACAGTGGATAGCAGCAGCGGTACTCCATCACCAAACGCAGGGTTGAACGGCAGCTGCAGTGACATCAGTTTTGGCGGCACTGAATCCGGAACACACTTCTCAACAAAGTTTAAATCCTTGCGTTGAGCTTCACATCGTCCGTAGCCAGGAACTACGACATTTACCCAGTCACTTTCGCCGTCGTCGCTAAAAGTCCGAACAAATCGCACTGGCGAATCAAACGACATCAGGCGGAATTCAGTAGGACGAGCGACATCGTCGTAATACCACCGGAAACTGGCTCCATTTGTCAGTGTTGCACTCCTGGACTCGACAGACCCACGAGGATATCCGAAAAGTTCTTCTTCTGGGTGATCCGACAGCACCACGCTTCGGAAGGCTTCCATATCAGCTCGGCTCATGCTGCGCGTTGCGGTCGGAGAGATCCCCAGCGACTGCAGCGCTGAAAACTGCCGCGCTCGCTTAGAGAAAAAGGCATACGCCATCCATTTCCAGGCGCGAGCACTGGCCTCTGCGTTGTCCAATCTTACGCTCAGTTCTAGTGTGAGCTTCGAGACGGTCTGGTTCACGGCAAGTGCTGAGCACATCGACGCGAACTCGGGGAACACGCCGTTCCAGCCTTCGCAGGACAACATCACCGCTTGAATTTGAGTCCTTGGTGCTGCAGTTTCCGGTACGAAATATCGACAGCAGTCCGGTGTGAGATTGCGTCGCCTGCTGTCAAAAAGACACGCCATCAGCTTGCCAAATCCGAGCTTCCACTTATCGTCTTCCATCCGAGCAGCAGTATCATCGGCGTCGGTGTTCAGCACTAGTCGTGAGAACCACATATTGTCTTGAATGATCGCCTTCATTGTATCAGCCATCTCCGACGTAATCGGCACGCACTCCATGTCTGCGATCATCGGTTCCAGCGAGAAAGAAGGCTGCAGTGGTCCAGGGAACGCGCTCTGCTTCTGCTTGTTGTCTCGCATCAATTGTTCTGCCTTATGAGCCGCCGCGAGAGCTGCCAGGGGCCGGTGAAACCCATCCGACACGTACACTCGAACAGGTACTGGAATCTCCACTGTGGTCTGCAACTTCTCGTCCATTTTTCCCGAAATTTTCTGCAACGCCTTCAGAAATTCCTTACTTGGGTGCTCCAACTGGCAAAATTTCACCAAAAATCCGAGTCGTAAGCGCCGCTTTCTTCTGGTTTCAGATCAATGTGCAGCAGGAATCGCGCGGGAATTTCCTCTTCGAACTTTTCTTCTCCTTCATGTCCGAAATTTACGCCGGAATTTCCCAGTAAGTAACGAAACGCCGCGTAGTCCACATGATTCACTGCGGCCAACAGCAAAAGGGCCTCTTGGATTTTAAGATGGCCTAAGGCCATCTTAAATACAGGCCATTGGCCTTGTACGCCGCCTCGGTGAGATACTGGCGGGGGGACTCCTCCTCGCCATGGACCACTCTGTCCAGACGACCGGGCACGTAGACCTGCAGGTGGCGCCGCTCGACGTCCCACGCGATGGTCTCGCACGCGAGCATGCGGTACGCGACGGGGTCCCTGAGCGCAGTGCACCAGGGCGCCAGAAAGCCCCAGCGCCGCTCCATTTTTGGGTCCCTGGTACTGTAGGACCATGTACCTTTTTCGGGCAGTAGTTTAGGAAATTGCAATTTTGGCACGTACATTATTCGTACTTAGTGCGCTGATTGTTTTTTTTTTGATAACAAAAATTATTTAACCTATAAATTTATAAATTATAACCGGATGTGGACGCGCTGCGCATGATCTGGCTTCAGGGACATGAACGCTACCGTGCTTAGGCGCGGAGTTTGGCTCGCTGCGCTCGCTTTCTGCGAACCTACCGCGCTCTGCGCGGGATCCAGCTACGCAGTGTTCGTATGAATGTGATACTTGAAGGATGTCTGAATTTATGTGTTTGCTTTCCGGCAGTTTAATATAGGGTGGGATTTCCTATACTGTACTAATAAACGGAAGATAATCTATAGGGCCAATGATATTGACTCTCCTACACTTGAGGATGCCAGTGCGAGCCAAAGCCCATTGCACTCTTCGAGCTCTACCGTGGCATTATTAGGGAAACGTATCTGCAGCGCCCTACTGTAATGATATAGAGAAAAGCGATGCCCACGACACCTTTTCCAAGCTTTTGCGATACTACCTGTGTGCTCGCGCTACGAATCCACGTATATTAAGTTGAGCAAGGGAATGGACTGCGTAGCTCCGTTTCTCGCATTCAAATTCGTTGATGCAAATTCTGGAAGGCAAATACTTCGGAAATCGCATCCACCAGTTGACGAGACGGCATTTTAATGTAATGGACAAAGTCGCGCGTTGCACGAAGAAGCTCTGAAATTCAGTACAAGCATGAATGCAGTGTATAAGCTCTTCAGCGCAGCATCTGCTACATTGAATTGGAGCTTAGCAAATAGCCTCTAGTCCTATAGCTTCGCGCACGCTTATCGACTACGATCAACACCCGCACACAGCTATACTACGACATGTGCCACTCATTTTTGTTGTCGACTTTTTGCTGCAAGGTTGAGGATTAGTGTTCGCACAAACCCTAACTGTATAGCTAACACAAGCATTTGCAAGCTGTTAGTGTGTAGCGAGTCTGGATGACATGTTTGTGGAGTTAGACATGTTTCAGCTTTTCATCTTGAAGGCTTTACTTAAAAGATTTTAACTTGCCGTAAGCTGACTCGAAGTTCTTCCTCTTTACACCAACCTTGATTTCCTCAAACTACGTAGCCCTATATTACTCGGCTACACCGTGGTGTGTACATGGGGGGTGGATTGGATAACGGGTAATGAGCAGCCATTCATTTGTCTTGTTAGTGATATAGCAGCAAACATACAAACGCGCCCGAGATGCTGCCGTTTATGGTGTAATCCACACCATCTGGATTGCAGGGGAGGTCGGGGGCTACCCTGAAATTCAGATGAATTTGGACCAATGAGCGATCGATTTTGCTTTCTGAATCCGGCATCTGTGAGCAACTCTGACTACCCCTAATATAGGTATTGCGAGGTAAGCCAACTCGCCCTAAGAGCGTGGTTGCTACGTAGCTGGAGATGCAACTCTATTTCTTGTCTGTTGATTGGTCAAAATATTTTAGTTCACAACATGACAACTGGAGAATTACCCCGTCTCTGTGGAGAAGGAGAAAGTAGCTGGAGATTGAGGCAGCTCAGCCGCACACGCAATGGACGAAAAGGAAGCCGTACTGGTTGCTACATGCTCAGCTGTCGCACAGGTTGCAGTCCTCCTATCAGGAGAATGCGACGATGCACCGCGAGACCCTAAGGAACAGATTCGTACCGTGACCTCCGTGCACTTTGAGCCAATGCTACAGTCAGCAGCGCACGCAAGTTGGTTTGAAGACAATCTTCGCTGCACGAAGCTGACTTTCCTACGGATAGCTGCTTTACTACGAGACCACGGTGTTCGAACCCTGCTGCCACTGGTTGGCGGGAGCAGAGGCGAAGCTCTCGCAGCGTCATCTGCAGCTTGATCCATGTCGCCGCGTGCCCGCTGTTTCTCGGTGGCCGAGCGTCTCGACCACAGCGTTCCCGGTCGGAAGCAGCGCAAACCGAAGGAGGAGAGGGAGCTGCATGTGATTGGGGTAATTTTTACCTAGAGACGATCTGTACTTAGTAGTAGCGAACAAGCTGGAGATGGAGATGCATCAACTTTTTGCAGATCTCCATCTCCAGTTGCGTAGCGAACACGCTCTAACTTGCAATCGTGGTACAGTATTAAAAGCGCCACTGGACGATACCTTATTGGTAAGTACTTCTCCGGTCCGATAAAGAATTAACAGTTCTCTAATCAGACTGTATCTTGCATTCTACAGCTCCAACAGAGCTGTAGCTGCCCTTAAATTAAAGCTCTGGACCCGCAGCATCACGCATTATTGTTCATAAACGCACTTCCCCGCCTTTTAAGGTTGTAATCGGACGGTTTAATATATCGGTTTCCACAGGTGTGAGGTTTAAATTCGCTGCGCCATCAAAAACGATCAGATTAGAACTTGGAAATACACGTGATAAACCGACCAATCAGATATCGATATTTTTGAGGTTTTTAATGGAAAAAACCTAACTGTTAATTCTTTTCCGGACCGGAGAAGTATCTACAGTACTAAGGATCTACAGTACTGTACAGAACTGGATCTCAAGGGTGATCGTGAGTATAATCATTCATGAAAACTGAATTTTTTTTATGGGAAAATTCCAAAAGGTGACTCGATTTGAAAATCTTCCCAGAACGCGACTCGATACGGTACTCACCTCCGATTAAGACTAAAGATTAGCGTACGCAACTCATTAGCGAAACCTCGACAAGAAGCCCGCAAACCCTCTTGGTGGTGAAGCCTCTACACGTCGCTCCCGATGGAGGAGATGACGCAGTGCACCCGCACTGCGACGCGCTGGAGAAGCCGGCCGTATTGGCGATGGTGACGGCGCGATTCTCCCGTCCATGGCGGAGAAGGTGCTGCTGGTGGAGACGGAGTTGGGCGCGCTCGTGCTGGGGAAGGCGTCGGACGCGTTCGTGGAGGTGCTGATGCTGCATTCGCCTGTTGTGGTGGTCGCTCTGCTACACTCGTTCGTGGTGGAGGAGATGACGCGACCGTGGTGGAGAAGGCGCTGGACGCGGCCATGGTTGAGAAGGCGCTGGACGCGCCCGTGGTGGAGAAGGCGCTGCGCGCGTGCCTGTGGTGA
>JAIKVE010000090.1:0-32584 GCA_024679115.1 Phytophthora pistaciae | reverse complement strand
CTGCACACGTACGTGTACGCGCACGCCATGCAGCCGCACCGCGCGATCTGCTGGGGCGTGGGCGTGGTGGCCACGCTGGTCGGTGTCGGCAACGCTGTGGCCGCCATTCTGTAAGCTCAGTAGAGGGTTATGTGGCTGAATAACAAAGAGTGAGAGACATCCATTGATGTGCGTTGATCATTGACTGAGCTGCTATCCATAGAGTCGAGTCTGTGAGAGTAGCGTCTGTCTTCTTTCTAACTTACACGATGGCCACGATGGCGTTGACCACGCCGACCAGCGTCGCAGCGACGCCGACGAACCAGCAGTTGGACCGGTGCGGCTGAATCGCGTTCGCGTACACGTACGTGTGCAGGCAGCGCGAGACTGTGTACACGATCAGCGCGCTCGCGTGCACGACGTCGTTGCTGTCGGTCAGAATTCCGCCGCCGAAGACGAAGAGCGCGAAGGGGATCGACTCGAGGTCGTTCGCGATGATGCGCTGCCAGCGATGGACTTCCTCGCGCGCTTTGGCCACCTCCTTGTCCTTGGTCTCGACCAGTCCGTAGTCCTGCTGGCGACCTTCGGCCATCGGCATCTGCTGGTCCTCGGGCGGACGACTGCCCGACTTGAAGGACTTGGGGCCCTGGATGAACGTGACGAGCAGGAACTTGAGGTACAGCACGGAGCTGCAGGCAACGTACACCTTCACGTTGGTCTCCACCATCTTGTACAGTATCCGATATGCCGCGTTGGTCGAGTAGTTGCCGTCCAAATAAATTCTGAGCTCCTCGTAGGGCAAGTGTTTGCCTCACGGTTGCTTATGGCCCGGTGGTGGTTTGATTAGCTTCGGGCCAGGAGGATTATGCAGTCAATTGTTTATCTGCCGAACCTACTGTACCGACACGTGAGCAGCAAACCATTGATACAGTATGTACTCGCGTGTCGGTTGGTAAAGTTGGTCGGCAGAGCATACGACCGCGTCAACTCGCTGGCTCATAAGCAGGGTGGAAAGGAACTAATTACGACTAGCGTTGAGACATATCAACGCCAGATGACTACATGTATTGTAGTTGGAAGGCGACGGCACTGTTTGGGAATGCATGGTGGTAAAGGAGATAAACCCGGAGCGCGGGAGACCGGAGCCATTTTAGTATGGGAAAGCAATACGCAGTTCGAAACTTCTACGTGTAATACATACCATGAGTTGCGTACCGAAGTTATGATCGCATACTGCATGCAGATAGCCATTCGCTGAACGTTGGCGACTACTTAGAAGTACAAGAGATAATTGTAAAGATGGCGATAACTGCGAAAACCGTCTAGTTACCACTTTATCCGCGATCTTGGCAAGTCATCATTTTCTTTAAAAAAAAAGTATTTTGTTCAGTTGAACAATAACATAACATTTTATAAGCGCATCTACGAGATCCATTTGTAGGTTTTGTTACCGTCTTGGACTCCGAACTTGCGGTTACTTCCAGAGCTTAGAGAGGAAGCTTTGATGCTTCTCCTTCTTCAAGAGTTTCAGGGCATCAAGCCATTCCTCGTACAGCTTCCCCATGCTCTGAGATACCAGATCCGACCGGCCAAGATCATTCTTTGCGAACTCGACCACATCGTCGACCGTTTTCCCCTCGACAAACCACTTAGCACACCACTTGTTAATGTAGGCTTCTTGATGCACCGCCAATCGATCAAGCCGAATGTCTTCCGCTATTTTCGCGGCATACGCGACTCTTTTCTTGTGTGCCGCCACCTTGCCAGCCTTCGTCCAGGGAATGTGCGCCTTAACGCCTTTCAGAGACCAACCATTTAGTCCCCGGTCTTCGCGGTCTTCCACGCCGAATGCTTCGCCAGCTCTGAGAGCCCTGTTGTTGCCTGCTCGAACGCTGGTAACTGAGCGACCAGGCAGTAATGGAGACCCAATTGATGCAGTACTGCAGTCGACCGTTAGGGCGAACACAGCAACAGCGAGCGCGGACAAGCGCATCTTGGTGTTGTTCCCAGCTTTCGAGGCGCTCGGAATGTTCACAACTGGCTGTGCTCTTTGGAGCGCTGTCACACCAATAATTCCAGGGTAACTATTAGAGCCAAGGGGAGGGTACGAATCAAGTCGCCAAGTGTATTTTAATACTCCAAGACGCCACATATCGCAAGAAGAGGCGATCTGGGCTTTTGGAGCAAATCGTTCCTACTCTATGCCAAATATAGTACAATAACACAAGTTGTGAGATCGTATATCTGTTGTGTCGTCTGTGTCAGCAGGGCCCGGTAAAAACGAGAGCTATGCGTAGGCTGGGATAGCTAACGAACTTTGTGTGAGATAAGAGTATCCGCACCGGTAGAGCTATTTCTATTCTATATTTAGCACGACGACCATCTGTTAATGCTAGATTTGGCATCGATTCGGGCCGAATCGATGCCGAATCATTCGGCATTGTCCTGCTATCGGCAATGCTATTAATATTTTACTGCCACTTGGCCTCTTAGGTAATGGGCGTCAGTTTATCACACTCGAAACCAGGCCGAATTGTTCGTGCCCGAGCACTCATGCTCGTGCCGAATAAACTGCAGATTTCGGCGTTGGGATTAATGCAACTCGCTCGCTCGCGTACGCGTTTGTACTTCACTAATTTGCATGTTCGACTTGCTCTCAATCTACCTTAAGTGCATGGTTTGCACGTTCGATTTCCACTGTACTTGCGTACCATAAATTAGAGCGAAGAACCTTGTCTTCGGCGGCTCGCTCCTCGCGACCGCCAGTGATAACACACACGCTTTCAATGCCAAATCTAGCATCCAAAATAGCTTTGAGGGCCAAATGCTATTTTTAGATTGGCATTTAGGATTACCGGTAGCACGATCTAAAGCTATTTTGTTGCTAAATTTGGCATTTAGCAAGTGATTAGCACTACCGGTGCGGACACTCTAAGTAAGGAATCTCCACCGCGGCCGCACCGCGAAAATTACAAGAAGCAAAGTCGGGCGTTGCACAAAGAAGCTCTAAAATTACTACTAAAGTACAGCATTTGTTATATGTAAATCTGCGTTACCCATACAGCGCATCTCCTGCGCCTGCTTCGCGGCCGCAGCATCTGCTTAAATAACTTCGAGCCTATCAGGACAGTGATGTCGAACGAACGGGCCGGCCCGTTTCTTCCATAGCCGGGCCTAGCGTTGTTTCATGTTTTTTTGGTTCAAACGCGTTTCTGAGGTTCTTCGTTGTTTGATCAAGAAACCAAGAAAACGATGAAACCTGAAGAATGGCCGTTTTAGCACACGTCTACTCCTTTCTCTCGTTAAATGTGATATGTGTTTTGACTATTATTTACGAGAGGTAAATTTGTGCGTATTTATGCGACCCCTTTTCGGAATATTGGGGTCGAAGAAACGATGAAGCAACACAAAAAACGAAAAAACGGTTCTTCGTCTGATCCGTTTGATCGATCAAACCACTTTCGGCAACACTGATCAGGAGTTCTACCGCATTTCGCATGTAGAGAAACACACCAGCCCAAAATTGATGTAAAACCCAAAAAATGGGACAGGTGACCCTAAAATGGGACAGGTGACTATTTTTGAAGTTAGACGACTGCTTCCTCTACAATGTCGTCTAGCAAGAAGTCATGGCTCAACTCAACAGGATCGCCCTCTAGTAGATGCAGCTCCTCTAGATCGGCGATCAACTCCGCGCAGGCAATGCAGTTATCGCTCGGCAGCAATCCGCTCGCGCGAAAACCATTGGATATTATCTCAGAGGAGAGCTCGCCCCACGCCTTCAGCACCCAGCTGCAAATTGTAGTAATTGGTACCTGTTTGTGAACCTTTAGTCTGTCGAACACCATCTTCTGGGCACACAAACGTTTTTTTCTTTCACTTCAGCAATTTACTTCAGCAACTTAGTACACACGAGCAAGGCTTCGCCGATGCCTCTGGATGTTTCCTGCTACATCCAGCTTGGGCCGATTCATTGTAACACATCCACGGTGCTTGTGTGCGAGGGGATTGAAGAAGCGAGGGATCGTGTGATGGGTGTGCTCCGCTGCAAGCGCGGCACTGGAAGTGCGCGATGTACTTCCTTACCTGTCAATTAATAGTTGAATTGGCTTTGCCGACGGTCTCACACCGCGCGGCGACAACCTAGCAACGCTGACCAACGACGTGCGGACTGGTAGGGAGGTTCAGCGGTGAGTACAGCTCGCACACGAGCGAGCACTCGGAACTTTCGAGATGTTTTCCATCCATCCCGAGCTCGAGCTTGTCTCGGATTTGAGGGATGGAGAGCATAGGCAGTAAACTTCAGTTACCGGGGCAGTTTTCCGGCTTCAGTATTACTGGCTTCAGTTACCGAGGTGCCGCCTAATTAACCTGTGTTGGGCTGGCCACAGCACCCTCCGGGGTTACTGCTATCCCAGAATAATATAATATAAATTATTTTTGTATTTATTGTACGGAATAACTTATTATTGAATCGCCGTGTATCGCAGTCATTATTAATTGCTCGAAATGCTGACACATCACAGCTTACTATACAAAAAACATCACAGCTTACTATACAAAAAACAAGATAACATATTGTCCAATATCAATAAGTATTGTATTTTTCAATATAATAACTTATTATTGATGATGGGATATTATACTTAGTATTACTGAATTTTTTTGTGAAAATACATATAATATTGTATTTACCATGCCCTGTGTGTCAGCACCTACTCCTCCTTTCGCCGACACCATGAGCCGTGTACGCCGGTTTCAGTCTCAAATGCAAGATAATTCCTTTTTGTATAAATGCGCTCAATCATTTTCGGCACACTAGCGAGTTGGGCTGGTAGCGCTTTTTGTAATGGCGAACTAGGCTTCGCGAAGGCTGAAATAGGTACATGGCAATGTTTGTTAAATTCATGAAAGTCACTTTTTTTTAGATATTGCGTAAGGAGCAACAGGTCAAAATAATTCGACTAAGGTACCTAGATAATGCAACCCCTACGAGTCATGGGCATCTCCTGCGCCTGCTTCGCAGCCGCAGCATATACCCGGCCATTAGTACGAAGCACGTGCGATTGTCAAATGAAAAACGAACCTTCGGCCAGCTCTCGCCTCCATGAAGAACACTCGTCAATTAACACCAACCTAAACTAACGTTAAAACCGGTTACCGTTAGTTAAACATTATATTACTGCAAAGTATCAACGCATAAAATACATTCCTGAAAGGTGCTGAGGAGAATTCCGAATGATCCCTTGATGTGGCGCGACTTGAGATGTCTCGAACCGTCGATGATTCCTCTCACTTTTTAGTTCGTGCTCGATTGCTGCAGTGGCCCCCACCCTCCGCGGGCTCATACTCCTTGCTGTGGCACCGAGCGCTGCTGTCAAGAACGCATACACGCATCTACCAATCTACCGATCTATCATGCAACCTATCGACGCGGCGTGATCGATTGCTGCGGCGGCCCCCACCCTCCGCGGGCTCATACTTGCCGCCGTGGCACCGAGCGCGCTGGTTATCAGCTCATCAATCTTACGACTAACTCTTGTGTGCATATTGTATTTCCTAGTGACGCCGTGGTATCGTGCGTGGCGCTCGTTAATGCGGGGCACCGCGATACCGAAGCTATGCCCAAATGCATCGAAGTGTTAAGGGCAAATACCATGCTGGATACGGCGCGGCTTTGATTGAATATGCGGGGCACCACGATACCAGAGCTGTGCTCCATTTGTTGAAGTTTGAAGGTGGTTGTTCAGACGACCAACGCCTAGCGATTAAGTTACTTTGAGCAATTCGTACACGGGCGTGGAGTACGACGACACCGCTAGATCTTGATAATCGAGCACGAATAGGCCTTTGTAAGGTAATACACCTGCGTAAACGTTCGATTAACCTGCAAGCCCCTAGTGTCTTACATGAGCGATCGGATACATACGCTCTTGGGAGTGCGCTCTAACGTATTGCACCATAAAAGGCGCAAAAATAAGGTAAGAGTCCATTTAAGCCTCCATCCTGCGATACTTTGTAATACTAGCGGAGCATCACGGTCGCTGCGCTCATGTTGCTTTAGGGGCCAACCCCCAAAAGTATGCTGACCACAGAGTTTTGGACGACGTCCCCACTCGACGAATTCGAGAACAAAGCCGCTTGCAAATTCTAGCGCTTTATTTCCCCTTTCACGCTCCCCGATTTGCTTGGCTATTTTGCAAACAACAGAAGCACCATTCATACGTTGTTCACGGTAGACTGATACACCCAACCTGTGGTTCGAATGCCGGCACACTTGTATTTTACTAAAGTGTACACACTGGCACAACGAAAAGTGAATAAGGGGTAAAAAAAACGACATGATTTCGATGTTTCAATTTCGTGGTCTGTTCATTTTCAGTGTGAAAATACGAGCGAGTTATTACTGTAAGCTTTTGCGATCCATTGCGAAGTTCTTCCTCCAGGTGTCATCTACACACAGCCGTAATGACCAATGTTGCTGTCGCGACTGTGGCATGCACGGCTGTTAAAAACTGTTAGTCTGCACGCGTAGGTAGAGAACCTCATACTCATGCGCGTTGAGCACAATAAGGAAAATATATACGTCACGATGACGAGCTCAAAATAATGTAGTTGAGCCCGCTATCGTACCATCAGACATGCAAGTAGGGTATTAAGGCAGATCTGTGACGCCCGAGATTGGCCCAACAGGACTGCAATTGAGTGGGCTAATGCATTTCCTTAGTCGAGCATATTTTCACGAGCAACGCAAGAATGAATTAACGCAGAATAGAAAGGAGCCAATAATCGGAACCATTAGCGTGCAGGAAGGACTTGGAGAAGGACTAAAAGAGAGCCATTGTTGAAGCCACAACACGAACTGCGGCTTGTACAGCTTGATCTGCCCCAGCTCATCGTCCAGCTCGTCATCCGCGCATAGCCTCAATGTAATCGAGAAGAGGTGCTATCCCTGTTGCGTTCTTGTTGTTGCTGCTTGACGGCGCGTCGCCGTTACCCGGTCACCAACATGCACAGCTGCTTGCTACTTGGTGTAGCCTTGGCCCTTCCTTGAGGATCTGCTTGCTGATGCTTGGACTCGCCGTTGTGCGTCCCGAAGGGTCGCAGACTTCTTACCAGCGGCCGCCGCAGAGCGACCCTTTTTACGACGGCATAAGGTTTGGCAGGCAAATAGGCTTCATAAAGGGTCCTAAGCGGGTCCAAATAAGGGTAAAATGCCGCGTTTAAGGCTATTTCTGACGTCCTCCGTACTAACGGTCGAACCACTTCCAGATTTGGACCGAACTGCTCAAGACCGTTCAAGCTCAAGAGCAGGCAGAGGAGACAAATTACAGCCGGGGGAGGTTTGGAAGGCCGCCGAAACCCCCGGGCATACAATCTTTGGTATAAACGCCCGAACAGGCGCAGCCGAAGCGAGAGCTCATGGAGCACGAGCCCACGACCGCTACGAACAAGACGGGAGAAGCAGAGAGTGTTGGAGCGCGCAGGGGCGGAGAACAGAGAGGATATACAACGGAAGAGATGAAGCAAGACGAAGGCTGGAAAACAGTACGCAACAGCGCCAAGAAGGCTGCAGGTAGCGTGAAGAAGACCCCAGAGGAAGAGAAACGGAGCCACGCGTCAAGCGAAGAGAAGGAGAAAAAGCTATCTCCACGATCTCAGAAGCCTATAATGCAAGGTGCTGGAGCGATCAAGGGAGCTGGCACGACTAAGGAAGGAGGAGCATCCCAAGGAGATGGACGACTGGTGTTTGCACAACTGCGGCCTTACATCGCAAATGGGGCGCCTCCGCAATATGTCAGTCAGACTGTCGTGCGATTGAAGGAGCTGGCAAGCGAGCGCAGATTCACTGTTTACAAGAACAAGAGGCTAAAGGAGGGGCAGAATGAAGACGAGCAGACTATGAGAAGTATGTGGGTGGATAAAGTGACGGCGACGCAAGAGGAGAAGTACAAGGGACTAGTCAGCTATTGGGATATGCAGAACAAGGAGCATGAAAGTCGGCTGTTGACACTGATGAAGGACTGGATAATGGATGCCAAGTTACCTCAAGGCGAGATCGAAACGAGACTGCGTTTTCTGCATTTCAAGAGAGCTCCAAGCACGGCCCAAATGCCAACCCTCAGTACGACCGAGCCAAACTCATATCTGGGGGCAGTCACTAGAGGAGAGGGTTCACAGCAGCGGGAACCTTTGACGAACGAGCAGCAAAGACTACGCGAGCTGTGCATGGAGCCAGCAACAGCACTAACGAAATTGCGGAAGCGAACGAGCGATGAAGATAAGGCGCTGCTGATGATACTCAACCACGAGATCGAAGTACCGGCGCCCCCACATTTTCTTGTGCAGTCCATGACAGCTCGAGAGCTGGCGTGCTTCACCGACATTTTCCTGGCTATCGAATATCCGCTGTACGCACACCTGGCTCCTGGACAGCGCTTTGGCGCCAACCTGTCTAAACAAGCACTCTTGGCACAAGTGTATGCTGGTGCAGAAGCAGCAGCACTACAGAAACAAGAAATCGAAGAATTTAAGCACTCACTGTCGCGTATATCGCTGGACATCAACGCTCGAGTTCTCACCGTGACTTTCAAGGGAAAACAATCAGCAGCCAAGTGGGTAGGTTGGAACATCCCCATGGCCTCGAAAATGTTACCTCTGATTGACTACGAACAGCAGCGGGTGTTAGCACAGGTCACCAACGAGGTCGTACGGCTGGATTACTACTCCTTTACGGTGGCAGTCCGCAGAGGGGAAGTGTCCTCACAGGACATGTACTGGATGCTGGCAACGAAGATGGGGCTGGACGTGCAAGGGATGGCTCATCCAGGCAACGACACCTCTGGCCTCAACGATAAGCAGTGGACTGTACGCGTAAAAGCGAATGCTTGTCCAGCCTCACTTCGCGCAATCGCTATCATTAGGTGTGAAGACACGGAAATTGTGGTGCACCACCACGAGATAAGTGAACTGGCCTTGCCGGACGTGTTTTGCTCCAGAGCACCCCACGCGATATTGTAAAGCACAGCAGGACGCAGTAGCCGGATCCAGACAAGTGCACACGCTTATCATCTCTGGGAGAATGCCTTCCAAATCAAGCCAACTTAGGACCGGATACAGAGAGGCTGATCACCCAAGACGATTGAGCAGTTGACAAAGATGCTGAGCCAGAAGGAACGCAGCGACGAGTCATCCGCGGTGCTGCAAACAGAGCAGAAGAACACGCTTCGACAGCGAACGAAGTCACCGTCTAAACGGATGGAGACTAGGAGTTACGATTTGCCCACACTTCCTAAAGAATGGGGGCAACAGAGGGACCCAGACAGTGGAAATTCAGCTGAAGCGGAGATTCGTACCGCTCACACCACGCAGTTTGTGCAAGTCAACACACAGGCTCCACCAAACAGTGGCGGGTGCACTCAGACCTCAGCACACGAAGCTGAGACGAACAGTAGATCACACCAATGCAGCGACCATGAGCCCAAAGACGGGAAGATGGCTGGTAAGTCCAAGATTCAAGAGCACGAAGACGTAGAAATGGAGGATCTAGAAGAGAAGCCAGCCGTGCCGAGAGTCCAAGTTTCAACAATGGAGGAAGTGAAGCAGAGTGAAAACTTTGAAGCTGCATCGTTGTCTCCCAATTACACCTCCCCGAGACGAGGAAGATCGCCGACCAAGAAGTATATTGGTCAGACACAGTACAGCCGAAGGTTTACACGCAAAAAGCCCATGCGGAAGGGTAGCAAGGAGAGCAAGGTGGGATCCAGACCTGCCAGTAGCCCAAGAAGCAAGACAAGCGTTAGCAGAGGAAAAGCAGCAGCAGCGGCAAAGGACGCGCAAAAGAGAGGAGCATCTTATTCACCAAAGCGCAGAGCGCCCGAAGAATGGGACGAAGCTCGAAGCGGGGGCGCGGAGGCTAAACTAACCCAAGGTGTCAAAGCCCAAAAGCGGGAAGGAGCAGCGCGGTCTCTGTCGCCAAACAAGCTCCCCAACGGTGGATTTTCGAAAGGTGATAAGACTACAACCCAGAGCTACATGTACCAGTTCATACAAGTGGAAGGAGAGCAGACAACTTCGAAGAGGAAGCAGGATGAAGCAGATGTCGAACAGAAGGAGGCAGGCGGCGCAAACATGTTGGGAGCGGAAATATGTACGTCTCCGAAAGCGAACTTCAGCCAAGAGGAATATCCGCAAAGTCCGAATGAGCTAAAGGAGTCTGAGGATTTCAGATTGACGAAAGTCAACCCGCCCACCGGCGTAGGAGTCTCGTTGGACACGTGGTTGGCCATTTTTTTTTTTGGGGGGGAAGTGGTGGAAGTAGCAGCAACAGGGCAGTGCGGATGGCTGGCGTTCTACTCCTCCCTGTATAACATCACTGAGGGACTGGAGAGCCCAACGGTGGAGGTCACAGAAGAAGCCAACGAGCTGAAAAAACAAGTACTCAATGGGATGATAGCTAACGTGGCAGATGAAAGTCATCTCCATTCCAGTGAGCTACAAGTCGAAGTGATCGCGTGTGGAGGACAAGAGGCCAAGCACTTGCCGATCGATGACCAGATATGCGTGTTGGCCAACCATTATGCAGCGCAGCGTCTAAAGTCGGTGAAAGCAACAGTGCCATTGGAATATTGGGTGAGGCCGGCTCACATTAAGGCAATGGCGATGCATGCGCGAGAGACGATCTATGTGCTGGACGTGGAACGATCTGGTCAGGCTACTCTGCAAGCATACGATTATTGTGAGGCGCGTCTAGATGGGAGCGGGTACATTGAGACTGGACAAGTAACAACGTGGCCAACACAGTTGGCAACAGAAATGATACAGGAGCTGGTAGAAGGAGGGATACTACCGACAGTGATGCTCCTGAGATGGCGGGAGGGGCTGAACCATTTTCAAGCGGTTGTATACGATGATAAACGTTACAAGTGCTACACAAGCAACCTACAGGAGCTAGCAGGAGTGCGCACCGCAATCATGGGTAAATACGGAGTGTGTAAGCTGGACTTGGAGCCGTACGATCGCATGAAGACGGCCAGGACTGCGGCACGAGAGCTTAAAACTATCCGCAAGGCAGCCAAAATAAGTAGGCAAGCAAGGGGGGCGAAAGGCGGACAACACCCAGAGATCGAAGTCGAAGAAGACGTACTTGACACCCCGACCAGCACGGTTAAAGACTTAGTGGGGGCGGTGGACGGAAGGGCGACGATGCAACACGAGGATATCTCAGTCGACCAAGGCGGTCGCAAGTTCTCCAGGGTGGCAACTACAACGTACATGCACGGAACCCACCCACCAGTCGCACAGCAAGACAGAAAGTCTGACACGGAGCCTCGGAAAAAAGAAGCCAGCAGACGACGCTGCCCAGATACTACCAGAGGCAAACACGGCAGGAGCACGAACGAGAAACGAACGCGTCTTTCAGGCGACATGGCAGGAAATTGAGAAAGAAGACAAGAGAATTGGAGAAGAGGGACCGACACCACCATGACCTGACAATTGGAGTCACGACAACAAATGTCAGAGGGTTGGCGTCTCACATACAAAATATAGGTGGGCATCTACAGGGGCTCAAAGAAAAACACGAGAGGGGGCAGAGAGATGTTGTGTATTTACAAGAAACACATCTGAACGAAGAAGAGCATGATACAGCAGCAGAACAATATGCAGCCATGTGGGGTTTCCGGTACACAATGGCTGGAAAACTTTCTTTCTGGGCTTCAGGAAGTAGCAGAAGCGCAGGGGTGGCGATCCTGATCAATCCCTACGGAGAGATGAAAAATCAACAACCCTGGGGTGAGGAGTACTGGAATCAGCATCGGATTATGGTGGCAGGGGAACTCAGAGGCAAGAAAGTCTTACTCGTCAATGTCTACGCGCCGTCGTTGGGAGTAGCACGAGTGCAGTTCTTCCGACAGATGCGGAGTATCCCTTCTCCTGACGACATGGAGATAATTTGCGGTGGTGACTTTAATTGTGTACTTTATGCGGAGGACAGAATCGGCAGCACGGTTCGACACGACATGGGCGCTCACGAACTGAGAAGATTTGTGGAGGAGCGTGGAATGGTAGACGCGGGGTATTTCAACTTGCCGGAGGCGAACAGGGGCTGTACATTGCTAGAATACTCCAATCGGCATCACACGCACAGACACAAGTCGAGTAGCGGCAACATAGGAACGTCCAGGATCGATCGCTTCTACATTGGGGCTACTGCGAAGAAGTGGGTGCGGAGTGTGACGCTGGATGAGGCTCCCTGCCACACGGATCATAGAGCAGTACTGATGGAGCTACATTACCCAGCTGGAGCGGTTCGTCTCAAAAAGAGGGCCAAGTTGTATCCAGTTCCGCTGTATGTGCAGACAGCGACACAGAGTCTCATCAAGCAGAGGACTCAGGAATTTGACTCCCTGTTGACAAGTTTAGGCAATCATGAGGCGATCACAGCTTGGGACTTGTTCAAAAGCGACGTCAAAACGGAGATGAAAAAGTTGAAAAAGGAAGCCAGACAGCGGACGACCAGGGGCTATCGACAAAAAATCAAGAGACTGAAATTGCGTTTGGAGCGATGCGGTTATGCTGAAGACAATGGGACTGCTCGAGCAGCGGTAGTGGAAGAGATCGAGAAATTGCAGGAATCGAGGCGAACAGGCAAACGCAGAGTGTTGATACAAAAAAGTGCGTGGAGCTCTAAAGCCACGACAAAACAGTTTTTTCGGCGGATCTGTACCAAGTACGGCGATAATGTCATGCCCAACCTGGTTCCACTCCAGGCTCATCCAAGAAGGGCACCACACGACAAGGCGAATATTTTAGCAGATAGCTGGGAGCAGATATTCAATGGAGAAGCGATGGAGCAGAGCAGCATTGAAGATTACGTGTCGCGTCATAGTCAGAACTGGGAGCGATACGACCTGAGCGATATTGACGAGAAGATCTCAGAGAGTGAGGTGCATGCAGCAATTCTGAAATGCAAGGTGGAGAAGTCGTGCGGGCCAGATGACTTGGGAAACGAGTGGTATCGAGATCACATTGATCTCATGACACCGATACTGGCTCGAGTCTTCAATGCTTGCATGGATGAGGGGGTGACGCCCTCAAGTTTCCTGGAGGCATACATCTTCAGCATCGGCAAAGGAGGTGACAGCAGCAATCCACTAAACTACAGGCCGATCGCTTTGTTAAATACGGACTACAAAATTTTCACGAGAATACTGGCATGGAGAGTGCGCAAACACATCACGAGACTGGTACATACGACTCAATGCGGGTTCATACCGGGCAGAACGATACACGAGGTGATAGATATGTTCGAAGCGGCCAAGGCGCACTGCAGTACGCAACCAGGATTGAGTCAGGCGCAAGTATTGATGCTTGACTTCGCAAAAGCATACGACTCGCTCAATAGGAATTTTTGCTGGCGGTGCTGAAAGCAAAGGGATTTCCGCCCAAGTTTTGCCAAATTGTGGAAGCCATCCACGCTAACACCACGGTGAAGTTTATGGCCAACGGTGAGCTGTCGAACATCGTTCGTGTTACCAGTGGCATCAGGCAAGGGTGCCCACTAGCGCCGCTGCTGTTTATTTTGGCAGTGGTGTGTTACCAGTGGCATCAGGCAAGGGTGCCCACTAGCGCCGCTGCTGTTTATTTTGGCAGTGGATCTACTATATGACGAACTAGACGGATGCGCAAATATCCAAGGCATTGCAATGGACCCAAAGAAACCAGAGCTGCAGCTCAAGATAGCGGGTTATGCTGACGATACAGCGATCTACATTGCGTCGAAGACTATGCAACACGAAGCAATCGCGGCAGTGAGCAGGTTCTCGGCGGTATCAGGCCTACATCTAAATGTCGACAAGTCGGTGGCCATACGATTAGGAGACGACAAGCATCCACCAAGCGAGGGAGGTGCAGACAGATTGGGTGAAGAAGCAGAGGTGAAGGAGGTGACGAAAGCCAGATATCTAGGTCACATCGCAGGGAGCGTGGACACTGTGGAGGAGGCATGGTCCAAAGCATTTACGGCGTTGAGAATCAGATTGGTACTTGCTGAGACCAAAACGAATACGGTCAAGCAAAGAGCAGCAATTGCTGCGGCAGTCATCATACCGAAGATGTTGTACGTGGCCAGGCATGCGTGGCCTACGGAAAAACTTGTTAAGCAGGCAGACTGGAGTGATGTTGTACGTGGCCAGGCATGCGTGGCCTACGGAAAAACTTGTTAAGCAGGCAGACTGGAGAATAAGGAATTTTGTATGGAATGCAAGTTTCACGGAGCCAGACAGACCACCAGCGGGGTGGATGACGGAGGCGCTCGCGGGCCAACCCGCAACGACAGGAGGGATGGGAGTGCCAAATATTGCAACTGTATTGATCGCAATGAGCGCCGCGGTGGTAGGGGAATGGGCTTTGAGTGACAAGACCCAGATACACTTGACCGGGGACATACTGCAAATGCGTGATGGTAGCACAGCCGACCACTTGGTACCAGGAGGCAATCCCCCACTATCTGGCGTTCGTCACAGTCTTCGAGCGACCGGTCGTCCATGGACAAAGTATGCATTGTCCAATCCAGAAACTGAGGGCGAACATGAAAGTGCGCAAGCAAAGAACTTGAGGGGCATAATGAGGCACGCACACGGGCTGCAGACTCGGTGGA
The DNA here is from genome assembly GCA_024679115.1 of Phytophthora pistaciae. Taxonomy (NCBI): domain Eukaryota; phylum Oomycota; class Peronosporomycetes; order Peronosporales; family Peronosporaceae; genus Phytophthora; species Phytophthora pistaciae. The sequence continues at coordinate 17,946 of JAIKVE010000090.1, read as the reverse complement.
CAGGCTCGGGTCTGGTCATTCGGTGCGAAGGAAGACTTAAAGCTGAGATGAGCACGGCACAGAGGATACGAAGAGATACGAAAGGTGACTGCATGGCCCAAGTTGTGATGCAGTTACCTCTAGTGGAGATTTATGATCAGGGGATAAAACGCAACTGGGGGCATTACAAAACCCTTGTATCGAATTCGAGCAGCAAACTGGTGAAAGATCTGCTAACAGTCGAGTATCTGCAGACGGGGGAGGTGGTAGTCAAGCCGACCGGCCACACGCTCCCGATGACAAGCAAAGAAGCACACCAGTTCCGGCAGATAAGCCTGAGTGTTTTGGCGAACTATCCGGAGTTGATTTCACCGTGGAAGGGAGAGCAGTTCATCACTGTGCACCACGGGCTAGATGACAATAACCATGTCTTTGAAGTTACGAGGCAGGACGGAGGGAGTATCACGCACTCGTGGGGACCGTGTACAACAAGCCTAAGTTGGACGCCAGCACACCAGTCGGTGCATCGAGCGGTGGCAGAAGTGCTGGAAGTGGAGCAATCTAAAGTGTGGGTGGCCCCGCACCCCTGGTTGACACGCCTTCGACCACTGTGGACGGGCAAAAGAAGGTGGACACAGTCACGGAAGCGATACAAGGCGTTGATCAACAGAAAGCGGGCGGCAGAAGCAAAGAAGGCGCTATCGCGCATTGGGGATAGATGGACGAGCAGCGATGCCGACTGGGCAGCAGTGGTTGAGCAGCTAGCATGGACAAGAATACACAAGATGGAAGGGGTCACGGCATACCAGACTCAAAACGTGGTGCGGCTCAAGCTTAACAGACTCAGATTGTGGGCAGGGCGCGAGAAGGGGTATCGGTGCAAGGCAAATAGTTGTCGAGACCAAAGTGAGATGGGTACAGCGCACTTGATATGGACATGCCCAGAGGCGAAAGCATTTTGGGATACTTTTCTCAATCAATGGGGCGGTACGGCAGCTTGCCGCGACGCTGCAGCTGGCCGCAGACACGAAGCAATGCCGGACATATTCGGATTCAAGTTGAAGCAGCCACCCAAATGGCTAGTGATATGGGGCAAAGAAACCATGGCAAAAGGATGGCACACTCTTCATGAAGTAGCAAGTGAAATGTGGGCAATTGGTTGCGCCGTTACAGTGACAGCGATTTGGCGGTGGAATGTGGAGAGGGCTCATCAGACCGGGAAAAAGGAGCGGACGTTAGCGGAAGCATTAGGCGGCCTGAGGGCGTCAGTATTGGAAGCATGGGTACGGTACAAGTGGGGTTTATTCCCGCTAACTCCCAGCTCGGCGCCCAAGATGGCTGTAGCGGGCTACTTGACGGCGAGATGGCGAAAAGTAACCACATACGAGATTCCTACAACACTTCGCGGGACGCTACGAATCGGTTTCTTTGATGGCGGGTCGAGAGGCAACCCAGGACCTGGAGGAAGTGGGAGCGTAGTAGTGGAGATCACGCAGACGGCGAACGAGAGGAAGGTAGTATGAGCGGCGTCAACAGCATTGGGCAGGGCGTCTACCACGAACAACATCGCAGAGTTCGTCGGTCTGCACCGATTACTAGCGAAAGCGCATGAACAACAATGGAAAGGAATCCATGTGGTGGGGGACAGCGCCATCATCATGCGAATGATGAAGGAGCGAAAACCTCCAAAGGCAAGGAAACTCCAGCACTGGTATCGATTGACACAGCGGTTGGCGGATCTATGCGAGGTGCAAAGCTGGAGTCATCACTACAGGAAGCACAACAAAATGGCGGATTGGTTAGCGAACCAGGCCATGGACACGTGCAGAAGTGTATCCCTGAGCTACGAGGAAGTGCCGGATGGTCATGAGTTCAAGACAGGCCTGGCAGAGCTTCTGCAAGGGGATATCCTGCACTGGGAAGACAAAGCACCGCTCGATTTATCGGTCGGATTAGGATAATGTGGAACTAGACGGAGAGATCACAGAGATGGGTTGGCTGTAACGAGGCAACCAGCTTGGATATACAAGCCAGGCAGGAATGGCTATTTGAGTTCGATTTCAGGTAGGAATCAGTAACACAATATACCTCACCTTATTATTATTACAAATACTTGACCGCATCGGTCGTCCCCGTGCGAGCCACTCGGACGAGCAGGTCCTCTCCTCCAACGTCTTCCTCGCAGTAGTTTTCATAGATCATGTCAGCGATTTGGGGCTGTTCGTTCACCAGCGCCTCATCGAGAGCGCCATCGACATCCCAGCGATAGTGCTTAGAGCCCAGAAGACACGCCACCACGTCAGCATGTCCGCCCGAAATTGCACTCGACAGCGCCGAGCTCCGTTCACTTGCTGGACAAAACTCGTCCTCCGTCGCGTAATAAGAGACAAAGTCCACAATATCCGCATGTCCACCCGCTGCGGCTTTGTCCAGAATCTCCCACGCCGCGTCAACCTTGTAGGTCTCAACATCCTGCTCGTAGCCGTAGTACACGAACTTGCCACGGTGCTCCCGCTCTTGGGCAATCTCTTCAATCAACATTCGCACGACGTCGTAGTGGCCGTTGCTGGCAGCAGCCATGGTTGCCTCCTTCAGACAAGTGACCACGGAGTCTTCTAGAATGAACTCCTCCTCTCCCAGTACGCTGGGTAGCAGCGTTTCCACTGCCTCAAGTCGGCCTTTACCTGCGGCATACTGCATCACCTGTGACGCATCGCAGTCGGGTCTGTCGAGTAGAATCTCCAGCAATAGGGAGTTGTCCAGCCTGATGGCTTCCATCGCAGCCTCCTCTGGTGCCATCGCTAGTGTGTTGATGAGGTTGAGCACATGTGGCAGTCAGTGTTGTAAAGAACCCCAGTTTTTCGAGGAAGGCAGGTGGGTGTGACAACGAGCCCGGGTGGGTGGGTTTTAAAACCGGGGTTTTCAAATTCTGTGACGTCATCGTACTTAACGTGTTTTTCGTATTTAGACGAGTATATATAGCACACAAAAATTACATATTTTTAAGTTGGACATCAAGTTGTCCAACTTGCGAGTTAGCGTCGCACCTCTCCGTATTCCTACGGTCTCTGTAGACGCAGGGAACCCTACGTAAATGAGATTGTGTTCAATGAAGTGAGTTGTATGGATCGTCAAGCTCAATGTGCTCAAATCCTGCCAGTCTTACTTTTTTTAGCTCAACCCAAAATACCCGGCGATGGGTGGGTGGGATTTTTATAAAATCCATAACCCAAAAAATCAAAACCCAAGTTTTACAACCCTGGTGGCAGTCCTAGGATTTCCAGGGGGAAATGCGCGCCCTCAAGACTTGTGTACTGCGAGTCGGCGGCCCTTGCCTTGAGGCTGATCATGGCCGTCGGTGGTCTTGGCACGCTTTGCCTCGGGGGAAGCGTCAGGACTGCGCACTCGGTCGTCTCGCAGTACCCGATTCGCGGCAACTGGCATCTTTTCAGCTAATTCGATGGTAGGGAGATCGGGCTTTGGCGGGAAAGTGGCTCAAGATTTGGTGCAGCCTGTATACATTTTGAAGTATACACTAGTACGTGTACTTGAGATTCACGTACGAAGGCGCCGCGTCGCCTTGGGCTCGTGAATCGCTTCAACTATTCTACTGCCACTACATGTAGTCGTACAATAACGACTAGGCTGCCAAGGAACGATGCCTAGAAAAAAAAATCTCTTGACTTGACTTTTTTTGAAATTATCATTTTGCACTTTTGGCAGACCGTGCCAACGTCAACTCCACCTCACGCCAAAAAGGCTCCTAATCAATAAAATCGGACAAGCAGAAACCTTGACTGGCCATGCTCTGATGCTAGGCTCTCCTAGCGAGTGCTGCTTCCGATCCTCCCAGTCAGGAACTGTTGCAGCTTTTGATTTGTCGTCGCGTTAAGTGCCTCGGCCAGCGATTCGAGTGGCAAACCTCCGATGCTTTCCATGTACTTGACAGCTTTCACTTTGTTGTTCTTTGCTGCGAGCACGAACGCTTCGATCTTCACCTCACGAGAAACTTCTGGCTTGTCCAGAAGAAATTCCACTGCATCCGTGTATCCTCGGCGAGCAGCGTTGAGAAGAGCTTTGCGGACCACTGCATCAGGAATATCCCCCTCGTCGTACAGAAAATCTCGCAAGTGGGGGTTGTGCCCAGAGTTGAGCGCCCGCTTAAAGGCGCTCTGCAGCAGTTCAGCTCCTTTTTCATCAAAACCTCCATAACGTCTTCGTATCCTTTCGCCAATGCACTCTCAAACGCCTGGATGGCCACACCAGATGACAGGCGCCGGTTGTCAACTAGAATCTCGACCACTCGAGACTGGTTGTCGCCCACAGCCGTCAGAAGCGCCTCGTCAATCGCGCCGGACGAAAGGCAAGACTGCTCGCCCAGGAATTTCACCACGTTAGCGCACCTGCCCTCGGAAGCTCCATTGTGGCACGCGACACGAAAAGAAGTGGCGATTGAGTCCGCACGAATCTGCTCGGTCTGTAGAAGAAACTTGAGCCCGGCGACGGTATTGTACGTACTATCTTCGAACACCTTGTTCAGTATATCGGCCGAGATGCGTCTCTTGTTGAGCAGACTCCTCATGCATTCAACAGATCCACAAGAGGCTGCGCTTTCGAAAGCCTTTTCGAACTGTTCGGACGAAATTTTCCCAGTCTCCCACAAAAAGTCGATAACCCCGATATTTCCCGAGGCAAACAGGAACGCTTTTCCAACCAGGTCGGCGTCGTCGTGGCCCGCGTAATAGAGATACTTGAGTGCGTCAGTCATCCCTGTGCGGGCCATCCGAATGAAAATGTCCTCTTCGGGAACCTCCGGGTGGTACTCGTTGTATATCACGTTAACCATCTCAAAGTGTCCGGCCTTCGCAGCCTTATCAACGGCACCGAGGACATCCCAACGATACCCACGACTAACAAGATACGTCACAATATCAGCGTGACCGCGAGAAATGGCGCTGGAGAGCGCCGAACTCGTGACACTACCGGAACAATTGACATAGTTGTCTTTATCCTGTGCGTAGCTAGCTACAAATTCCACAATATCTGCATGTCCGTTTGCTGCAGCCGCGTCCAGGATACGCCACGCGGAGGAATTCTTGTGCGCGATAATTTCTTGCTGGTATAAGTACCCAGCGGCTCTGTATTCTCGTTGCTGTATAATCTCCATGAGCAATACCCGCACCACTTCGAGGTGCCCCTTGCTGGCAGCAGTCACCGCTGCGAGCTTCAAGTCTTCAATAACGTTGAAATTCAATGTGAACTCCCCCGTGCCCATTATTTTGGGTAGCACCGCTCTTACTGCGCCAACTCGACCGCTAGATGCGGCATATCCAAAGACTTCAGCGGCGTCGCAGTCGGACCTCTCCAGTATACTACGCAGCCACGTGAAGTCGCTCGCTTTGATTGCTACCTCCGCCGCCTCCAGTGAGGTCCTCACTGCTAATTCATTGATGGAGCTGAGAACATGGGGGCAGCGCTAGAATCGCACCAGGAAAATCGACGCCCTGCAGGTGTTCGTACTGGGGATCGGCAGCCCCCCTCACTTGGACTTGGCTCTGGATTGTATCGCCACCACAGATGCGTGCAGCCTTGGCTTGTCTCGGCTGAGAGGAAGGTTGGGACCTGGCTGCTCGCTTCCCGGATCGCGTCTTCACTGGCATTTCTGCTGCAAAATGTTGTTTGGGGAGAAATCTGCGAGCGCAGAGAATGCTGCTTCAACCTGGGAAAAGGCCGTTTAGAGTCCAAAAAGGCAATAAACTGCAAATTGTGACCAAAAACTGCGGAAGATATGTATAGCGACACATTCGTTGTTGTATAGCCATTCATTTCTCTGAAGGTACTGTAAGCTGCAGCTGGAACGTTGCCAGGTTGCTGGAAATGTGGTTGCTTCAAAAGTGCAGTTGAAATGAGATCGATGTCATTTACCAGCTTGAGAGGAGGAGGAGGGCCTGCGTTGAAGTTTATACGAGGAAGACGATATTATGCAGGATTCAAGAGGTGTAATGAGTGCCACGAGATTACTCGATTGTGCTTTGATAGTTCGTGCGTACGCTGGAGACTAGAATACGCGCCCTCGGCGGTGTGGTATTTTTGACCACATTTATGGACGTCGTCGTCGCCGAAACCACCCTTGCTCAGCATCAAGGAACAGCAAGCGCACTGGCTAAAGGTAGAGATCATGAAGCGCAGTCATGTCAGCGACAACGAGCCCTCGCGAGCCATGAGCGCGGCTGGTGAGCTGAAAAGTGCTGCCGATTACCCGTACAAGAAGCTCGAAGATGCGCTATTCCCGGATGCGATTGAGAATCTGCACCATGTACTTGACGCGATCAACGAGTGGGCCAAGACACCCGAAGAAGCGATTCTGGAGGCCGTGCAAGACAGCAAGATGGATCGATACGAAGAACTGAAGGAACGATTTGGCTATGGAGCAGTGGGGAGGGCCATGACGCTGGCTGCTGGGGCTGGTCTGCTGGACATCGTCAAGTTCTTCTTGGAAAACGCTGGTCACTACAGCGAAGAAGAGGAGGAGGGGGAGGAAACGGACGAAGAGGGGGATTCAAATGAAGACGAAGACGAGTATGGCAAGTACTTAACCTGGGAGGCGAGGAGAGATGCTGCTGTAGCTGCTGCCGGCAACGGTCATACCGATATCGTGGAGTACATATTCCCAGAAATTGTTTGGCGCGAATACGACTCTGATGATGAAGACGAAGATCATGTATCTACCAAGGGAGAATGTACCGCGCAACGTGGAGTGTGCTGGAAGCTGCCGCTGAGAATGGCCACCTGGAAGTCGTAGAATTCGCCGTGAAGCACGCAAAAGATCGAGACTATTGGCATTGGTATAACCCCACCATGAGAAAATTGTGTGCTTTGGCCCGTGCAAGCGCAAAAGGCCACATCGACGTCGTGAATTTCGTGCTAAGCGATAGGGAAAATTGCTGGAACATCGCTCGAGCATTTGAGAAAGCAGCAGTAGCTAGCAACGAGCTATTGGCCCGTAAACTTTACGATGTGCACTCACGCCGGGAGAAAGACGACTTGTTCGTCCGAATGGCAACGGCTGGAAGTACTGCCGCCGTGGAGTATCTTTACAAGAACCATTCAGTTGGTTCAGCGTCATTCGAGGCTGGGTTTCTCGCTGCAGTGACCCATGAGTGGATCGATATTATCGAGTTTCTACTGTCCACAGGCGAAGTTTCAGCCGGGCTTTTTGACAAAGCCTTTGCGCTGGCCTCTAGCAGGGGGAAACTCAAATCGGTCACGTTGTTGCATGGAAAGAAGCGCGCTTCGCCGATATCCATCATCGAAGCCCTTGAGACCGCGGGAAGTCTTGCCGTGATCAAGGTCTTGCATTCAAATGAAGACGCCTCCGTCAGTTCCATCGTCGCAGCCTTTACGAACGCTTCAAGATACGGAACTACCAGGGAAACGATCAAATCGTTCTCTAGCGAGCTCAGCGAAGAAAGCACGGAGATTGTGTGCTACTTGTACGCAATGAACTGTATTCTATCGGAGACAATCAGCGACGCGCTTCAATGGGTGGCTTTCAGGATTCCCATCGATGTTGCCACAGGCATGTACACAGAACACAACATTAGTTCTGCATCTATAGGAACCGCATTTGAGAGAGCGGTCACGGAGAGACGAGGGCTGGGACTCGTAGAGTTTCTTATTGACCAAGGCTCAGTCGAGCAAAGGTTTCTGGATCAAGCATTTCGTATAGCAGCTCGTTGTGGCCGAAAACGAGCCCTGCTGCTTCTGTACAGCAGCTTCGATTGGCCAGCGAGTGTACTGACGGAAGCTCTGAAAGGCACGCGAAACCGCAAAATCAAGAAAACACTACAGCAAGAGCTGGAGCGACGCACGCAAGTACTGTAAGCTAGTTTGCTAGCACCCGAGCGCCAACCAAACCCAACATAAAACCATACCATTTTTATTATTTTCAATGCTGGGCCCCGACAAGGATCACGTAAGGTAGGTATGCATGGAACGCAGGTATTCGACGGTATAGTAGTGTTCAACCATGTTGTCTGCAATATATTTCGAGGAAAAAAAACTAACGGCAACCGTGATTACAGGCATCACGTTTACCGTTATTGTTGTTTGATCGTCTATCATGGCGTTTGTCCAGCACCTTGCACGATCGGCACGCCGGTCTGACGACGGCTAGTTGCATGTACAGTACGCTGTTTACGGCCTCATAGCGCAGTTTTCTTGCCGGGCTTCGCCGCTTGAACACTCCTCGACTCAGTTTTCAATTTACCAAGACTTCCCCATCCGCCCCCCTCAAGTCAAGTTACCAAGAAATGAAGCTCGCGACCTCTTCGCCGTTCTTCTTGTTGCCATGGCTGCAATGCCTACCGCTGCGGCAAGGAACTGCGGTGTACAGGTCTGCCAGAACCTTCTCCACAACAACAAAGCGAAATTCGATAAAATCAGCAAGTGCTGCGACACCAGCGAATACTTCTCGGACCAAGCGCATATCGACTGCTGCGAGCAGAGCTGCGTCTACAACAGCCCGTGTAGGTTTTAATCGACCTGTCATCGATGGCTTCTTGCGTTACGCCGATAAGGCATACCAGAGTAGACCGTCGAGCTTCACGAAAACAAGAATACACCAACTTCGCATGTTTCCCATGTCAAAACATTGGCGTCTGGTATGCGTGGGCTATCGCACAATGGCTTGTTACTTGTTTTTCTGTATGTTTTGCCTCCGCCAAACTCGGCATCGCTGTTGCAATATTCCCACCGTGCATATCTTCTGTGCTAGGAGGTCACCTCCGTTGCTGTCGTTGACAACGTGCCGGTTACAGAATTTGATGGCGAAGAGGGCCGCTACTTACGTTAATTGCTACCTGGATGCATGCACCTGGGGGCTTAATGGCGACTTTAAGGTGTTTGTTTTTTGCCAAATTCTATGGATTTCTGCTCGCTTGCGAATGTTTCTTCGCCGGAACGACTTCGTCTAGCTGCTGTAAAGAGGAAAAAGGAAAATAGTGGCACGCTCTCTAGTCTACCTGTCGTCTGTAGTGTGCGCGCCAAACATTTTGATTGTCTCGTATAAGTTGCCGCTGAGGTTCACCGCGTGAACTCCAAAAAGAGAACTAGCTTTTGCACATTGCACGGCGGCTTATCGGGGCAGACAGAAGCGCGGCACTCGTTCTTCATGTAGCGAATGGCTACCAGCTCAGCACGAGATTCACCTGGATGAGCTCGATCGTTGGGTCCCAACACGCGATAGAAATGTGCGTGGTGTAGTAAATCCAAACTCTGTAGCATCTCTTCCATTCGCGATTTGCGGTTCTTGTCTTGCTTGCGGTAGCAAAGGCTTTGCAGCGACTTCATAACAACGACGTGAACGACAGACTCTCGAGGAATGCCTTCCAATATGCCTCTGACAGTGTCCACAGTCAATTCGAGTTGCTCATTGTAACAGTCAACCGAGACCGCCGCTCCCAGTAAACAAATTTTCGATCGTTTCTCATTTCTTTCGATCTGGAGCCGTCCAAGATATAAACCTGTCTGCACGAGATACTCTGGCCAGTGCAGCCCAGGAGGGGCAAGGAACGGAGTACGTAGAGGCGCCACCGTCTTCGCTACGGTACCGGGAAATCCCAGCTCAAAAGCTGGGGATGCTTGTATACCCAGCTCATACAACAGCGCAGAGAAAAATCTCGAGAACTCGATGCCCGCAAATCCGTTCCGGTGACTTGCCACTACGATCGCACCGGCTACCACCGTCTCCAACCGGGTGCGGTCATAGCGAGACGGGTCGGTTTTCATGTGGTGCAGCACTGAGTAGGACACCGTTTCAGCTTCGGCGAATGCTCGAACAAACGGAATCGGTTCTCCGTTGGAATCTCTCAGGGCCTCGAAGTGCTTCCCGCCAGATAAGCAGAGATGTAGCAAACAGTCTTCCTCAATAGGAGGAAACTCGCTGAAGCACTGCCACGGTTTCTCGCTGCGCTCAAGCAGTTTGCTCGGCACGTTCTGATACCCGAGAATTAGCTCGAAAGGTGAAGTCTCGCAAAGACGAGCAAAATGGTCGCTAATGAGGGGGCTGGTATCACCAACTTGCTCCATATCGCAATTGGAACGATTGCCGCCGTAACTTATACCCAAGAAGAGGCACAATTGCCCTACTCGGAATGCCTCTGACGCAAATGTGTTACTATCCGCCAGCGCATGCCCCAACGCTTGCGCCAGCACATCCATATACTCATCAAACGTGCGGAAGCCCAGTGGGTTCCTCTCCATGAAGTCCATTGCCAGGAGCGAGAATGAAGGCCGGCTATTATCAATAACCTCTACCAGTGCACTCCCAGCTGGGTGGCTATGGAAGAGTGTTGTTCCGGATAAACTAGGTTGATACCTTGGCAGATTCGGCCTGATGATGCACCACAATTCACTACTTTGCGTGAAGTCTCGGCCAAAGTCCATTGCGGCCAGGTCCCTCGCAGCCCCACTCGTAGCGCTCAAAACCACTGGCAGCCCGAACGTTCGGAACACATTCACCATGAATCGGAGCGCAACTTCAGTCGTTCTGACCCGTGGATTGTCGACTCGCGGGAAGTCGTCCAAGAAAATCACAACTTGCCGGCGGTTGATGCCATCGGATCGAGAGTCGAGCTCGTCCCACACTGCCTTGGGCATCCGGGGGTTGATGAAGGAAGGATGGTCGCTCAGCAGAGCCCAAATGAAGCCAAACGTGAATAATCGAAATTGCGGCAAGATGTTGAAAATCCGAGCATCCTCCACCTCCGGCAAATCTCGCTCAACACAACGATAAAACGACTCGGACCGACGCATGAACGCTTGCTGCACGTGGCCTTGGGTGGCTCCGCAGTTGATATAAATCACTTCAAACTCCTCTCGAGCCATCAAGTTGAACGCCATTTGAGTCTTGCCGGTACCAGAAGAGTTCTCTAAGACAATGAATGGGGTAAGGTAGGGGCTCTGAGCACCCAAACTGCTGACTCGGCGGATATCCGTCACTAGCTCCTCCACTGCCTCAGTCGCCTTCAATATGGAGGCCACGTCGTGGTACGGCTGCGTTAAGCCACTGCAGCTTTCATCTGGAGTCACAGTATACCTCGGAGCCGTTAAAATCATCACGTTGAGGTCGCCCACTCCCAGTGAATGAAAAATTGTGTCGCAGAACGCCACTTTCTTGATCAGCGCCTTTAATTTGAAGACAGAGGCCGATCGATTGATAATCACGGGGAAGCTGGGCGTGCTCGAAGCACCGACAACTCTACACCAAAGTACCACAAACTCGATGGACAGGGCGTCCTCCAACGAGCGAGTGCGCTTGCCCAGTATCCCAGGCATAACAACTCGGACAAGAAGATGCACATTTCCGCTGCCCAGGTCCTTAAAATGGCGTTCAACTGGATGATGCAGAGGTATTTCTCGACGGCAAACTGATTCCACCATTGGGTGGAGTCCAGTCATCAACGCGGCTGCTTCAGGTCCGTCCTGGGGAAACCAGTCGCCGCTCTCGAGTTTTGCCAAATACAGACAAACCATCGAGTAGTCAATCCCGGCGAAGAAAGTCGGGTTTTTAGCGTCGATAGCCTCCAGCAACTCCCCCACAATCTCCGTCGGCTTCACCAGTACGCGCTTGGGTTCCTGGCGGGCACCAATCAGTAAAACCCATAGCTCTCTACTTGTTTCTTGCTCCGCTTGTGACGCCCCGGCATGCGGACGGACACGCATCTCCAGCTCTGGCTCCACGGCGCGCACGATAAGGTGAAGGGCGCTAGGCCCTGTCGCTCCGAAGACGTGTGCTACTGATTGCTCCAGGCGAAGCTCCTTCTTGCAAATTAGGCCAACCACTTGCTTGTCTCCATTCTCCAATCCGCTGCTTAGAAATCCATCCCTCTCGATCCATTCGCCGTTGTCCAGTCGGGCTGGATACAGTCGGAACTCAGCGTTTTCGTGCCCTGCGAAGACTGTTGGGAAGGATGATTTAAGCGCCTCTAGGACACTGCCCAGGTCTGCGCTAGCCGCCACACGTAAGCTCATCGGCCTTTTCCCAACGAGCAGCCACCACAGTGTGAACTCCGCCATGCTGTCAATTGCTCGAAACAGACTATGGCTGTATGATTCTAGGAGGTGACTGTATCGCCGTTTTGTGCATGGATTGATTGATAGATTCAAAGCGTTCTTTTTGTTTACATTTTGACTGAGAGGCCTCGATTTTCTGGTTATCTCGCGAATGTTGCCCAATATTCGTATCTTACAGGGTTGTCCCTTTAATGGCGCCCAATTTTTTTTAATGGCTGAAAGTGTTCCTCTTGTTCGGTCTGGCTGATTTGACTTCTAGCTAAGCTGGCCCACTCACTGCCTCTCACTTTTACGAATATCACCCTGCGTGGCTTGGAAAACGTTTTGCCCAAACTCTGGTGACCCTTTCTGCACTATTGGTCGGTATTACTTCTATGCCGACCTGTGGTTAGGCATGTACGAATGCCTTGCTCTACAAATGGAACGCAATACTTGGTTTCCAGAATTTGACGGGTCGCAAGCAAGTGTCTGCCAAGGGTCGCCTCCAAGGATCTCCGGGTCCTTGGCCTTCCTGGGGGGAATCCTCCCTCGGGAGCCCAGGAAGGAGCGTGGCGGCAGCAGCGACAGCTTGCGCGTGACCATGGCCGACGAAGGGAGTCGGTACTGGAGCAGCTCGCGCGCGACGACGGCGATTGCGCTCCAAGAGGGCGGCGACTCCATGGGTTACTATATGGGTCGCGGCCGCGGTGGTGGGAGGCCCAGCCTTCGGCCATTCTTTCAAGCTCGCGGCAGGCGACCGCGGTTCAAGCACTGAAGCCACGCCTCCACGGAGGCATTTGGGCGGTGTCCTTCGGGATGCTGCCGTCATGCGATGTTGGAGCCTAGGCTCACGCATCCTACAGCACGCGCCGGACGAACGCGATTACGCTCAAGTCAGGTCCCTGTGGGACAGCGGCTACTACGGCCGCATTCAGGTGGGTGCGGGGCCCATGCCCTGTATCTGCCGAACCTCGTGGGTGGCGAGATCGATCACCTGTCCTCTCTGAGGTCGCGCTTTGGAATTTACATCGGACTCTCCGCAACCGGAGAGCCACCCGGCTCGTGACGTTCTAGCACGAGTGGGCCCAGGCTGCTTTGTCGTTAGTTGTTGGTAGACAGGAGTAGTAAGCTACCAGTAACTAGGTGCGTTTTAAAAAAAAAAAAAAAAAAAAAACGCAATACTTGGTCAATTGTTTTCACTTCGCTTTCACAAGCACTCAAAACAGAAAATAAAACGAGAGTTCAAATTCCACTTGACATAAAGCGTGTGCTCCTGAATTTCACAGTCTTGTGCACACGGTAAGTACGAAATTAATATCCTTCAATCGTCACTCCTTTGCCTACCAGTCGCGATGAGTAACTCCGCTACATGTAGCCCAAGTACCTTCCAGTATGAGCGTCTTCGTGGCATCCCCCTCCCGCCGGAGATCGCAGCCCTGCCACACGTACTGCAGCAGCTCGACTTGCTGCTAATGACGCACGACGAGGCAGTGGAAGAGGCCACACACACCGGCCAGCTAGCGTGGATCAAGCAATGCTGCCACCATTCAGCTACGATCACCTCGAAGTGCTCATCGTCGCGGCCCAATGCGGCCACTTGGACATCGTCCAATGGCTGTCACCAGAGGTGAGGAGCCACGCATCGGACGTTGAGGCGGAGGGGAAACTCGAATATAACGCGCTGGACACACTGGAGGAGGCAATTCTGAATGCCGGGGGTAATGGCAGACTTGAAGTCGTAAAGTTCCTCATGTCCGAGGTAAAAATTAGCTCCGACGAGGAAGATAACGAAGTGGACATGCTGAACGAAGTGGCGTGGAGGGTGTTGGATCTGGCGGCACAGATGGGGCACGTCGAGGTGGTCAAGTTCGTCGCCGAATATGCGAGAGAGACGGAGGAAACGGGCCCCGCGAGTGAAATGTCAAGAGCGCTGTCCAATGCAATCGACAATGGACATCAAGAAGTGGTGAAGGTATTGATTAGTGCCCCTCAATACCATTGGGAGATGGCTCCAGCCTTTAAACAGGCGTTGATGGCCCGACAGCAAGGCATCGTGGAGATAATCTACGAGTTGCACGCGGACTCTATCGAAGGGCAAGGAGGAGAATTGATTGTGCATTTGGCACGTGGAGATGGAGAGGAATATTTGCGGAGCAAAAGGTGGATTGAGTACCAAATGATCTCGAACGCGTTCATGTGCGCTTCGTTGTGCGATCGTGTTGACATCCTCGGCATGTTGCTGGAGTCTGAGTACGCGTCAAAGAAGTTATTCGACACGGGTTTTCTTTGTGCAGCCCGATATGGATGCATTGACTCCGTATCGTTCCTACTAGGTACACCCAGTGCTCAGTGTGGTCGGTTGAAAAAGCTTTCGAGAATGCCGGAACCTGCGAGGTTACGAAATTTCTGTTCGAAAACGCCTACGTGAATCCGGATTCCGTCATCTCTGCATTCCGAAGTGCGCTTGGGCTCGAACAAAGACAACTGGGTAGCCCTCACAAGATCGAGTGCAGTGCCGTTGCCGTATTCTTGCAGAACCAGGAGTGTATCCCAGCTAGAGTGATCAATGAAGCTTTTCGGATTGCTGCTGCTTCCGACTTCCCTGCCGTAGTGAAATCCATGCGTGGCGACGACCGCCTGCGTCCTGAAGTGGTTATCGAAGCTTTCTCGAATGCTGTTGATGACGGGTGCTACCAGATTGTACGAGCGACGTATGATGAAGAGGTTCTTCCTCAAAAGCTGATTGACGAGAAGCTCCTGGCAGCATCGGCCGACGGAAGAGTTAAAATCGTCGAGTTTTTGCTAGCCAAGCCGGGCATATCGGCCACTGTAATGAGAAACGCCTTCATCGCTGCAGCGGGAAGTAACCGAAAAGAGGTTGCCAGATTGTTGTGGAAAAAGAGAAAGATGCCGCCGAACGTACTCGAAAGTGCACTCGATGTTACGACGAGTGTGAGTCTCACGAAGGCTCTTCGAGCAAAACTGCGGAACAAGTGAGATGTGCTGACGCAGATGCCTGCCGGAAACGCTCCATTTTATTTGTCTGGATAAAGGCTTCCTTTGCGGATGCTTGTGGATGTATGCTACCCTGGTGCATGTAAATGAAAGTGCTCAAGCGCGTTTAGTCAAATTGACATGGATTCACCTGCGACTGGGTATTTTCGAGTGATAAGGGATCAAAAGAACTACACTGTCGGCTTCATGGCAGTAAAAGCTCTATATCAATATTCATTGGCACGAAAAGATTTTGCGGCTGGGGGAAGATCCCATTTTGTATTTTTTAGGTGAGTGTGCGTAGTGCGCACATGGCCATCTACCCCTTAAAATGTCGGCACCGTGCGTTCATCAGCCCAGGCGTGCTTCGACTCCGTCCACACCTGCACGATCTCAAACGTAGCGTCACCCGACGCGATCAGAGCAATGCCGTCCGACTTCGTCTGGCTGGTGCACGGGTAGATGCGAGCCGACAGCGCGAAGCGGTCGTTCACAAACACCTCCACGCTCGACACGTCGACAAACACGTGGAAACGAAGCTTCTCGCGCTTCGTTTCGCACACATCGTTATCCGAAGCGCCCGTGAAGATGTCGTACAGGTAGAAGTAACTCCACACTGAGGTCGACGTAGGGGTCACGCCGTTGTCAGCGAACACAGCGCAGGTAGCCGACGAGCTGTTGGAACGGTCAATGACCACCTTCTTCTCCGCGTCGTCGTACACGATGGTCGTCACCTCATCACCGGCGCTGCTGCGACGCACCTCGAAGCCGACCTTGCTTCCGCGCTCGAAGTCCGGCACCTCAGCGATCAGCTCGAACGACGCACCCGTCGAGTTCAACACTTGCGACGAACCGCTCAAAGCCACGGTGGGCACCTCCTCGTACGCGTTCGCATTGCGTAGCAGCTCCAAGTCACTCAGCGGCTTCAAGCCCAGTGTCTTGATGGTCTTGCTCTGCTTCGTCGAGCCGCCAGCACATGAAACCTCCTTCGTGTCGGACACGATCCAGTCGCCCTCGCGCACGAGGTGCTCGTCAACGTCGTAGATGTCACGGACGATGGTGATACCCACTTCTCGTGGCAGCAAAAGAATGCCATCCCAGCCCTGGGGCTGGCCGTCCGAGAACCCGTTGCTCTCAACGATCCAGCCGATGAGCACGTTCTTGCCGTCCTTGTCAGTGTAGATGCTGTTGGCGTACCAGGAGCTGCGGTCAGACACGCCTACCATCAAAGGGGTGAAGAGTCCCACCTCCGAGTCGGTGTCAACACCACATCCAGCACCGGAGATCGAGCCCGTGGCCCACATCGCGTACTGCGTCGGCTCGTTCTGACCGGCGAATAGCATCACGTTGTGGAGCTCACCGTCCTCGTCCTTCATCTCCCGGTAAATGGTCATCTCGAAGTTGAAACCCCAGTTGCCGCTGTACTCGGAGAAGGTCGTGTTCTTCTCCTGAGAGAGCAGGTAGCCCTTGTACTCCCAGTTCTTGTAGTCTTCAGTGTGGCACAGGAAGACTCGCGGGCCCACATCGTGGATACCACCAGCCACAACCAGGTAGTTGCTGGCATTGGTGGTGGAGTCATAGCCGAAATGAGCGTCCAGCGACTGCGACTGGAACGGCATCGGATCGCGCCACCCCGTGACGTTGAGACCCTCGGGTGGCAGCTCGATCGCAGGCTCGCTGCCTTTCTGCCACGTCTTGCCACCGTCGTCCGTAGTAGCGTACACAACGTGCTCACCGAATAGGTACTCGGACTTCCAGGAGATCGGGAGCTTGGTCACGCCCGTGTAGAACACGGTGCGCTTGCCGTCGACGGCGTTCCCCATCGAGAAGCCCGACCACGCGCCGAGGTAATCCCACTTGTCTTGGAACGGCAGCAGGGCGTCCGGGTAGTCCTTCCAGGTGACCTGGTCTTCGGACACGGCGTGGCCCCAGGTCATGTTACCCCAGGCCGAGGAGTTCGGGTTGGACTGGTAGAACATGTGATACAGACCAGTATCCTCGTCGTAGTAGGGTGCGCACGGGTCGTTCAGCCAGTTCTTACGAGCCAGGAAGTGATACACGGGGCGGAACTGGTTGAAGAGCTCAGTGCCAGGCTCGGCTTCGACGACTTCAGCCCGGACAGCTTCAGTGTTGAGGACTAGAGCGGACGCGAAGGCACCGAGAGCCGCGACGCTTGGAATCACCTTCATGGCTGGATGAAGGGCTGGACGAGGTTCTTGGGAGAAGCTTCTGCACTGCGAGGAAAATCGAGGAATGAGAATCGACTGGGGCGAAGACGTCGTGAGCGTGTGGGCCAATAGCCCTAGGCCAGTACATGTAGCCTGTCGAGGAGGAGACCGTCCATTTGGACCGCCCCGCAGCGAAGCGGGACCCCCACTTGAAGTTGTGAGTCAACAACCAGCTAGGCTCTGAGTTAACGCTGCAGTGGCTGCCGATCCCTTGACGAGGGCATGTTCTGCGCGCGCCTGCAACGCCTCGAACTTGATTTACTTCAGTTTGACTCAGTGCGCTCGAAACCTGCAATATTCGATATTGAAGCGACGCAAGATGCAGAATGCCACATAGGCTCTAACGTATAATACCTATTAGTACGCGGCGTTATATTATTATAGAGCGCTCTATTTTCAAAGCAGGGCGTTGTATTCGAGTTTTCAAAATTTAGACATTACAGTAATATTAGTAATATATCGTACCATTGACTCCCAAAATAATTTGCAAATACCAGGAAAAATCCTACAAATAATATTAATAAAAAAATAAGTATAGAACCAAATTACTGTTCATGGAATTCGCCAAGGACCTTGGTGTATTTGATTCGAGATTTTTTCGATTCTGGAACTGACTTCATTAAAAAACACACACAGATATGGTTCCGAGGTGTCAGATGAGGACTAAAGCGTAAATCCACATTATGGTGCG